>ML675626.1:32139706-32164205 GCA_007922155.1 Mesoclemmys tuberculata | reverse complement strand
AGTTTAAAAGTCAGGTGAAACCATTCAATTTTCAGATTTGTTTTGTTCTTTTAACATCATTCTTCATCCTCATTAACACCAGAAAAAGTGCTTGGTGAACACTCTAAATTGCAAGATGAAACAGAACACCATTCAAGTTCTCTCAAACACCCACCTCTGACTAGATTGGCAAATTAATATTACCCACCCTGCATCTGCCCCATTCCCAATGCCACTGAGAATTAGGTTGGAGTGGATGTGAATAATTCTCAATCACCCAACAGTGAGCAAAAGTAAAAATCTAATGTTCAGATACATCACTTCTGCTCTATAACAAAGCAAGACTTTCTTTGCAATAAAGAAAGGGTCAGGGGTAGTCAGTTACAGTTGAAAGAGAAAGTTGCTCACCCTGTGCAGTAACCGATGTTCTTCAAGATGTGTCCCCCTCTGGGTGCTCCATTTCAGGTATCAGTGCATCCCAGTGCTGTTGACTGGAGATTTCTGCTGCCATGCCAGTCCGGGCCACACATGCGTGGTGGGTGTTTCACAGCTCCAGTGGGCAGGTGGAACATTGGAGTGAGCCTGGTGTCTGATATTAGCACTGTGGAACCTAACTGTGCGTCCACATCTGCATTGCTCGTGATGGCGTAGTGCTTTTTGAATATATGTTCAGAGGTTCATATTACTGCGCTACAAATGTCTGATACGGAAACGTTGTTGAGAAATGCAACAGAGATTGCCACCACCCTTGTGGAATGATCCCTAACACAGGTGGGAAGTTTTATTTTGGATTGTTTGTAATATAGGTGTTTGCAGCTTGAAATCCATTTTGATAGTCCATGTGTGGATACTGTGGTTCCCTTTGATCGTTCTGTAGTAGAAACAATTAGTCTTGGTGATTTATGGAATGCTTTGGTTCTGTCCAGCTAGAATGAAAGAGCTCTTCTTATGAGTAGTGTATGCCATCTAGCCTCTTGTTGGTCTTTGTAAGGTTTAGGGTAGAATATGGGAAGGTGTTATGACCTGGTTCATATGGAAAGATGATATTTTGGGTAAGAATTTCAGGTGAGGGTCTCATGGTGACCTCGTCTTTAGAGAAAATGGTGTATGGGGGTGTGTGCCATATTTTATATATATGTATCTGTGGCCGATATAGTAGGACAGTAGGACTGAGCTTTGTATGATGCCCATGGATCCCATCATATGGGAGATGATATCTTAGAAAACAGTTTCATTTGTTCTATCCACTCTGTCACGGTTCTCTTGATTTGGGCCAGTGAGTTGGAAGAGAATACTAACTCCCTTCTGGCCAAGGATAAGCTCCTCCTTGCAAGACATCTTTGCCATCACTGGATAGTGGAGTGACAATGGCTGAGATTGATAGTTGGGACACCTGCTGCTCAGGTGATATATTGGTGCCGAAGAGAAGTGAATGTGATGGCGGTGTATCCTCTCGTGTGTGGTGCCATGGCTGTTGTTTCAGTGCCATTGGTATAGAGGTGGTCTTTTTAGTCAGTATGGCGGTTGGTACCGTGGATTTGATTTTTGCTTCTTTGGTGCTGAGGTTGGTGACAATGCCGATGATGGTGCCATCTGTGCTGTGGTGATTTTCAGCACCATCTTGGCTGATGTTGAGGATGCCATGACACTCCAGTTTGCAATCTGGCACCAATGTCTAGGTGCTGACAGTGATGTAGGTAGTTGGGACATCAATTGTGCTCTTCCGTGCTGTGGTCAGCATGGGGGAGGGCAAAGACCTAGCCAGCGACTGCTCTCTTTTTGGTGCGTCTCTGTTGGACAAGCTCAGGACTCTTCCCCCTCTCAGTAGAGGTTTGAGCCATGTCTGCGTCCTTTTCTCTGGTATCAGATTTGGAGGCAGGTTGGAGGGATTTCTCCATAAAAATAAGTTTCAGGTGGAGAGCTCTGTTTCACCTTAAGGTTAGTGTAGTGGGTACACTTGCGTGGGATATGTCCCTCTCTGAGGCACTTGACACAGAGTGTCCATCAGAGACCTGGACTGCATCTCTGTATCCTCACATCTTGTGAATCCTGGTGATCCCGGCATCCTGGTGATCCCTGGTGATTCCTCTAAAGAGGAACAACTTTTTTTTTTAATCTATGCCTTATCTTAACTAACTTATCCTACGACCAAACCTCTGACTAAAACAAACTATCTTTGGTTTTATTCTCAGACAAGGAGAGTGCTGCAGAGTTCCATCTTAGGCAAAGGATGGTTGAGAAAGAACTGAGGGGGTTGGACCAAGACCACCTGCTACACCTGTGTGGCCCAGACAGGCACTGCTGTAGAAATCTCTGATCAACAACATCGGGATGCACCGACACCTGAAGTGGAGCATCCACAGGGACAACACTCGATGAAGAACCATCATAACAGCACAAGGTGTGTAATTTCTTCTTCGGGTAATATCTCGATCGGTGCTTCACTGTAGGTGACTTCACAGCAGTATCCACGATGGAGGACTGGGTCTTTGGAGTGTAGTCTGTTACTACAGAGAATACTATGGACCTGAAGATGGCATGGGATGCCAAATCTCCAGTGACTGCATAATGTCCTTTGAAAGTGTGGGCAGAAGGCCAAGTCACTGCTCTGCAGATTTCCAAGATAAGGACATCATTAAGAAATGTGACCGAAGCAGAAATTAACCTCTTCGAGTGCCTAAAGATTCCGGATGGGGATAACAGGTTGTGCCCTTGATAACAGTGATTAATGCAACCAGAGACCCATTTGGATTGTCTTTGAGCCAATATCACAGAGCCTTTGGATCTTTCCACAAATGAAAGGAAGAGTTTAGAGGATTTTCTGAAGTCCTTAGTCTTGTCCAAGTAGAATGCTAGTGCTCTTGTAACATCTCACATATGCAGAGTTGCCTCCCTGTTATCACAATGTGGTTTTGCGGAAAAAGCCAATATGAATTTATTGATTCATATGGAAAGTGGAGGCACCTTTATGGAGAAACCTGGGATGCGGCCTCAGAATTTTGTCTTTAAAAAACACTGTATACGTTGGGTGTGCTATTAGGGCCGCTATTTCTTCCATGAGCCTAGCAGACATGATGGCATTCAGAAATGCTGTCTTCATGGATAGATATAAGAGAGAGCAAGTTGTCATGGGCTCAAAGGGAGGTCTAGTCAAAGCTCTGAAAACTATGTTAAGATCCCAGGCTGGATTGGGTGGTCTCACAAGAGGGAAGAGATTCCCAATGCCTTTAAGAAATCTATACATCAGCAGGTAAGCGAACACTGAGTACCCATCTACTTAAAGACGGAAAGCTGTTATGGCCACAAGATGTACCTTAAGGGACCTGAGTGGGAGTTTTGACCTCTTGAGGTCTAAAATGTAGTCTGAAATCATAGGGAGGTAAGATGAGGTTGGGTCTGTGCACTTAGAATGACACCAAACATGGAATAGGTAAGTATGCCAAGTGATCAACTTTCAACTGTGCAGCAACATGTCTTTCACCTCATCAGATCATTCTACTTCTAAATCTTGGAACCAAAAAGGAGCCAAGCCTGGAGGCAGAGGACCCACAGGTTGGTGTGAAGGATCAGATATCCAGATACTAAGGGACTCCACAGTAGTGGGGAAGGAGGGTGCATCTTCAAGAGCCACAGTTACTGTAAAGTAAATAACCATTGCTTACACTTCAAGTGATTTTCCATACATACTCCACTCTTGGTGACTCACAAGTACTGACCTAATGAAAAGGAGGTGGGTGTTTGGAGTCTACTTAAACAAAGATTGTAGCACAACTCTGCCAAAAGAAGCATCATACCTTGATGCTTCAATCAGGAAACAGAGTTTTGTAAAGACATGGACTGAACCCCAAATTGATGCCCTGCATATTTCTGAAACGCATATGCTTCCAAAGGAAGCCGCAAATGCTCTCTGAGCCCTATTGGAATGAGTCCTAACTTGAGCTGGGGGAATCTGAATCAGCTAGCTCATAACAGACTAATAAAACTAGATGCGAATAAAAAGCATCTGGGTTGAAATAATGTGCCCCTTTAATCTGTCAGGACATGCCATAAAAAATCTTGGGGAAACTAAATCTAGTCCCATGTAGATAGTACAAAAGTGCTCTAAAGAAATCTAATGTACATAAACTAGCCTCTCCCTGATTAGAATGTGGTTTGGGGAGTTGGGATAGGAGGGAGAGGGGGAACCCAGCAAATAGATTTAGTTCAAATTAAAATCGACTATTAGTTTATGCAAGAACTTTGGACGGGGAGGGGGGTGGGGGATTCAGGGTGACTTTATTCTTATGGAATATTTATGAAGAATGCCAGCCCTAAGTTCCTATATTTCCCCAATTTTATTTGCTGATGTAATTGCTACTTCAATGTTGTCTTCATGAACAAATAGAGGAAAGAGCAAGTTGCCAAGGGCTCAAACAGGACTCCCATTAAACCTTCTAGGACCACACTAAAGTCCCAGGGAGAAAGAAGCTACCTGAATAAGGAAAAACCTGTGTGTAAGGCCTTTTAGGAATCTAGTCACAATTAGGTGGGACAAAACTGTGTGATCCTGAATAATGAAGTGGAGAGTGCTATCCTGATATGGTTGCTTAGTGTACCCAAACAGAGCTGAGACAGACCTAAGTTCTTTAAGATCAGCGAGTATCATAGAATCATAGAATCTTAGAGTTGGAAGGGACCTCAGGAGGTCATCTAGTCCAACCCCCTACTCAAAGCAGGACTATCCTCAGCTAAATCATCCCGGCCAGGGTTTTGTCAAGCCTCAGCTTAAAAACCTCTAAAGATGGAGATGCCACCACTTCCCTAGGTAAGCCATTCCAATGCTTCACCACTCTCCTAGTGAAAAACTTTTTCCTAATGTCCAACTTAGACCTCCCCCACTGCAATTTGAGACCGTTGTTCATTATTCTGTCATCTGCCACCACTGAAAACAGCCTAGCTCCATCCTCCCTGGAACCCCCTTTCAGATAGTTAAAGGTTGCTATCAAATCCCCCCTCATTCTTCTCTTCTGCAGACTAAACAGACTCCTCATAAGTCTTGTGCTCCAGCCCCCTAATCATTTTTGTTGCCCTCCGCTGGACTCTCTCCAACTTGTCCACATCCTTTTTGTGGTGGGGGGCCCAAAACTGGACACAGTACTCCAAATGCGGCCTCACCAATGCCGAATAGAGGGGAATAATCACTTCTCGCAATCTGCTGGCAATGCTTTTACTAATGCAGTCCAATATGCCATTAGCCTTCTTGGCAATCAGGGCACACTGCTGACTCATATCACTGCTTCTTAACCACTGTAACTCCCAGATCCTTTTCTGCAGAACTGCTGCCTAGCTCGTCAGTCCCCAGTCTGTAGCTGTGCATGGGATTCTTCCGTCCTAAGTGCAGGACTCTGCACTTGTCCTTGTTGAACCTCATCAGATTTCTTTTGGCCCAATACTCCAATTTTTTTAGGTCCTTCTGTATCCTATCCCTCCCTTCCAGGGTATCTACTTCTCCCCCTAACTTAGTGTCATCTGCAAACTTGCTGAGGGTGCGATCTACCCCCTCTCCCAGATCATTAATGAAGATGTTGAACAAAACCGGCCCCAGGACCGACCCCTGGGGCACTCCACTTGTGACTGGCTGCCAGCTAGACATGGAGCCATTGATCACTACTTGTTGAGCCCTTTTCTCTAGCCAATTCTCTATCCATTTTGTAAAAAACCATACTTTTTTAACTTGCTGATAAGAATACTGTACAACCAATGCCAGAGTCTGCCTCAGGTTCTTTGCTGGCTTTAACAAGACTTCTTTAACAGGTAGCAACAGGCAATTAGGCATGAAGATATGTAGTATTACCTATGACTTGTGGGAGCTTTTGTACTACTACTACAGGGTGTTCCAGAGAATCTGCTATCCAGTACAGCAAATCTTCAAAGTTTTTATAATTGTCCAGTTGAGATGGTGTTGATGGGACCATGGTTTTGTCTGGGAACAAGGCAATAGCAGCTGGTATACTGTGTTTCATGGGAAGATCCTCCTCCTCTGGTAACTCCTCTGTATGCTCAATTTGATGGATGGCAACTTGAGCTACCCTAGTTTCTCAAGGAGGAACAAGGGAGGTGGTCTTACCCATGACAAGGTGAAGAGGAAGGTGGTTTGGCATAGTATAAAGCCACAGGTGTTCGAGTAACATGCCCTCATGGCCTTTTAAGTAAAAGGATCTGAAGGCCAACGTGGTGGGTATCGAGAAGTATGTCTTTCCCTGTAAGCCCTTCACATATCAGGCACATAGGGAGTTGTAGGCCGGCGGGTGTTTCGCGCCGGTTGCGGCGGTCCTTTCTGGGGCCCAGCTGCTGAGGAAGGTCCCTGCACCTTCCGAAGATAAACGGGGAATTAGTCTCACACCACCAGTCTGTCGCCCCGGCCCCGTGGCAGGGCGGGCGCGCCAGCAGTCTATTGCCCTGGCCCCGTGGCAGGGCGGGCGCGCCAGCAGTCTATTGCCCTGGCCCTTGGCAGGGCGGGCGCGCCAGCAGTCTATATTAGAGACGGGGGTGAGGGAGGATTTGCCGGGTTCTCCGGGGAAAAAGAGGAGGGGGAGGGGGACGCAGGCCCACCCGACTCCACTGCGTCCCAGCCCAGGGCCCTAGTAGTGGCAGAGGCGTTGCCACTGTGCCGGTGGGGTCCCACCGCAACAGGCCGACGGTGGCCAGCCCTCAACCACAGGCACAACCGGGGCTGCCCCTGGGCTACTTCCTCCCCTCCCGTCCCCGGTACCTCCTTCTTCCAGGTCCGTCAGGTATACCACTCGGGGCAGACTCAGGAGGCCCTCCTCGTTGACGGGCGGCAGGTGGGGGAGCTCCTCAGCGAGGGGCAGCTCCTCTAGGTCGCAGGACTCTGGGGGGGCTTCTGCTTCTGGCAGCTCCTCCAGGTCAGGTCCTGCCTCCGCCAGTGTTGCTGCAGGTAGCTCGTCGAAGTCAAGACCTGCCTCGGGAGGGGTTTCCCATCCCAGGGGGTCCAAGGGCACGGCCCACTCCCTGGTGTCTGGGGGCCCGACCCAGTCGTTGGTACCAGGGCGGTAGGGCCGCTCCCAGCTCTGCGGGTCCGGGAAAGCCCTACACTGGGCCTCGGTCCGGCCGGGCTCAGGCCGGTGCTCCAGCCGGCGGGAAGGCACGTCTGACCCTGCTGGCAGTCTGCTCCTGACTGAGCGGCGGGCCCTGCCTTTTATCCCCTTCTCCCTGGGGGAAGTCCCGCCCTCCGCGGAGGGGATTGGCCAGCCGGCTTGGCCTGTCCCAGTCTGTCTCCTGGCTTGACGGACAGGCTGGGGGTTTAAGTCCTGGCTCGCCTGTGTTTGGGGCGGCGGCCCTTTCTGGGGCTCAGCCGCTGAGGAAGGTCCCTGCACCTTCCTACAGGAGTTAAAGACTCATCTGAATAGGACTAAGTGGAAAAAACAGGGCATCCCTCTGGTATTTTTAGAATCAGATGAAGAGACAAAACACTTCATCCAAAGAAGGAGTTACACTAATTGGGGGTCTCAGGAAGCACAAAGGAATGTGTCTTGCTTGGTGCCAAAGATGTGCTCAGTTCCTTGTAGCAGTGGTAGTCAGGGCCAAGGGAGAGATTTTCAGCAATGCAGACAGTAACAGAGATTCCGGTTCTGCTGCTACTTGAAGGTCTCCTGATACTGCATGATTTCAGTGCCATTCAGTGCCAAAAAGAGGGTGCCATTAAAACCTGAGTAGGGGTTAATGGTGCTGGAGTGCCCAGCACCAAGGTAATTCAGCACTGACAATCAGTGCTAAGAGAAATGTCAATACTGCAGATTTAGAACCATAGGTAGTTACTCTTGGTCCCTGAGATGTGCCAAGAGTCTGATACTGTACTCTCTCAGGGCTCCAGCAGTACCTGATTTGGGCTGTGAAGTTCCCTTAGAGTGGGAGATATGAACTGATTTCAACCTCTTTTTGGTCAGGTGAGCAGAAGGAAATCAGTCCTTGTGCTTCCCAGTGGAGTGTTGATCCTTTCTCTCCCTACCCAAAAGTTTAGATGAAGGTCTCACAACCCTCCTAGATTCTGTAGTCATAGCCATCTTAGAAGATGGGGCCTGGGAGAGAGTTGCTCATCTGGAGCTCATTGGGACACTTTTGAACTTGGACCTGAGGTCTATTGGGTCTTGCTTGCCCAATCTGATGCCGGCCACACAGTAAACATTTGAGATGAGCCTCTCTTTGGGGTCTGTTAGAAAAGGACTTGCGAAGAGAGCATTTATTGGAGATCTGTCCTTCCCCAAGAGAAAAGCAGCATTTCATGTGATCACTGATGAACAGCACAGCCTCTTTGCAGAGAAGCAGCTGTTTAACCCAGGAGATTTCGGTTCCATCGTACCTAAGTCCTGGTACCAGGAAAAAATACTTTCCCTCAATAATCTGAAAATAAAAACAAAAACCAACAACTAAGCCCATATGCCAAAAGGCAAAAACTACACTAACTACAGTAAATATTTCTAATACTAAATGTTTACAAAAACAGACCTTGTGAGTGCGTCAAGACAGAGGCATTGCCAGCTATGGGTGGTGAAGAGGGATCTGAATACAGTTGGGCCCGCTCTATGCTTTATGCCCTCAGTACAGGGCATGAGGACATGGAGGGTGTATGCCCAGCCCCATTGGACATTGCTGGCCAAAAGATTCCAAACTTGTGAGCATTAAGAATGGAATATATAGGGACAATCACTCAAAGAAGGAATTCACATTTCTATTAATAGAACAGAATCATCAATTACACTTGCTGGAATACAACTGTAAAATAATATCCTCATGTTTGAAGATGTGACTGTATCGTCAGCAGGAGTCAAGAAAATAACGCTTCTCCCAAAAGAGTACAATTATCAAAGTTTTATACCTTTCTAAATATTGTCTGCTATCAGAGACATAATACCAGATTAAATGGGCCACCCATCTGTTCCAGAATGATAATTCCTAAATTTCCATCAGAGAATTTACAAAAGCTGCTGATTTGGGAAAACATTAAATTAAAAAGTATTAAATTTTAATCGCAGATAAACAAATATTTAAAAATGTAATTGCCCTTTTCAGTATGCATTTTCTGAATATGTATTAAAATAGAATAATCTTGAAAAAACTACAAAATGTGAAATAAAAGAGGAAATGCTCAGACTTACCTATAACTGATTCAACTGTATTAGTGCCAGGGTAGAATGGGAGAGCTTTGGCACTGATAGCTGAGAGAGCTGTTGGGGATGAATTATCTGATCCAATACTGGAAGCCAGACTAGAAGTTATACTGGAGGTTATACTTGAAGCAAGTGGATTAACCACTGAAAAAACACTGAGATGGTTCTGTTTAAAAATATATAAATAAAAAAAGCAAAATGCATTTATAAACAAAATTATTAAAATAATCTTAAAAACAAAGATTTGGGAGGCACTATATAGGTTATTTAAATTTGCACAATAGAAGAATCTATGGAATTAATTAATTTAGGATCTTGTTCTTGTGTATTTGGCAGCAAATGTACTTGACACAGCTCGCACATTTCAACAGTCTGAAAATTGCTCCCAGAAAACAAAACAAACAAATAAATAATTATCTTACAAAGGCAGTTATGCAACAGGCTAAGCAGTTGGAGCCTGAAGAACAATTCCAAAAGAAAAAATAATCCATGCAAGAGGTGATTAATGTCAGTTCTGTACCCCTGTATAAAAATTATCATAGAAATCTGTGGTGTAAAAAGACCTAGGGCTTTAGGTCGTCTAATCCATTCCCTAGAAATAAACATACAGACTCATATACATATATATTAGACATGTATGCATATATTCATATAAACACATATACTATAATTTGTAATCTGTCAGTTCTAACCTTTTATCTGAATTTAATTGATGTATTAAACTAGTCTCCAGATTAGCTAGTATAATGTCAAAATATGACTGTAGATAAGGTGCTTGTACACCTGTGGGGCTTGCCTCTATCTAACCCTTGCTGACCCAGCGAGAGAAGTTAGGTCTTTGATTAAAGACAGTTTTTCCCCTACAAATTTACTAAATGTCACCAGTTAACATTCTGAGCAGGAAAACTAGGTTTCAAAAAGTTTGGAGTAAGTTTGTGCAGAACCAATTTTTTTTAGTCTTAATTTTAAAAATTAACAAAATATTACTATCAAGTTTGGAACAGTATGTATGGAACAGTAATTCATTGCATTGGTGCCTATAATTCAGGACCACTAAATCTGCATTAATACATTAGTTCTCTGCTGAAGCACTAATCTGATTTGTACCACTATCTTTGGTGGTTCAGTCTGATTTCAGACCTGGATATAGTATGGAAATGAGGCTGGTTGTAGAACCGATGAACAATTTTCTATATAGTAATGGACAAAGGCCAAATGTGCATGTTGACACTAGTAGATATTTGTGTAGTTTTCTGATGCTGTCCATAAAGTCAGCTGGTGACTTGTCTACAAGATCTGGCAGGAGTAAATGGTGGTATATTATGCTGACTTCACTCATTCCTTTGGTTGCATCTCAAAGGGTTATACTCGGTAGTTGCATCTCCTTCTTGAAAATTCTAAGTGTGCATTTCTAGTGCACTGCTCACTGTGTTGTCTAGCTCTTATCTGTGAAGTGTCTTTAGTTCTTAGTTCAATCACCTCTTCATTCAACCTGTGATTGAGAGCCTGTTATTTGCAGTGTAGCTGTAGCTGTGCCAGTCCCAAAATACGAGAGAGACAAGGTGGCTGAGGTAATACCTTTTATAGGACCAACTTCTATTTGTGAAACACTTGAGTATGCTGTGTCCTAGATCTACAACTTTGCTTCCCAAGTGTCCCTGTGTTTGAGTGAAACAGAAATCTATGAAAAGTAGCCAGGTAATGAATGAGGCAGGGGACTGCAGGAAGAGAAAGAATGGTCTAGTGGTTAATGCAGTTAAATGTCACCCTGAAGAACTGGATTCTATCCATGCCTTTACCACAGAATTCCTATGGGATGGTGGGCAAATCATTTAAAGCTAACACTTCACAGGTGTTCACTAATCATTTTCTAGATGCCTAACTTGAGACCTAAGATTTGATATACGAAAGTGCTAAACACTCCCAGCTGCAAATGAAGTCAATGGGAGTTTTGAACCTATTCTCTGAAAAATCAGGGCATAGGCATCTCAAATTGAGCACCCAAAAATTGCATACACTTTTGAAATTAATGTCTCTGTCTGATTTCCCCATCTATAAAATGGAAATAATAATACCAGCGTACCTCACAAAGATATTGTGAAGATAAATTCATTAATGTTAGTGATGCATGGAGATGCTACAGTCAAGAGGGCCATAGAAAAGCCCATGATGAAATTAATAATTCTATATTGAGAACATAGTTTGAATGGTGTGCAGTAAATACAGCATGGGGACTAAACACTGAACATTGAGGATAAAACAAAATATTGAATATCTTATAAGTATCATTCATCCTGTGCAGTGAATGAGAAAAATAGTATGTAATCATGTACTTCAAAACTGTATCATAACTAAGGATACAATTTGATCATGGAGGTCAGGGATGCCATGACTTTAACATATCTTTGTGACTTCTTCAGCTCCGTCTTCAATCATCACCATGACTATACCCAGATTTTATATGTTTTTACCATGACTGCTCTGAGAATTTTGCCTATTACCATGACAAAATCGTATCCATAATCATAATGCTCATGCACAAGGGGGCAGAATTAAGAATGCACAGGTCACCTTACTTCTAGCGTTTCCTAAATTTTGTCTGAGGCCTGGTCTACACTTATCTTCTGGATTTGGCAACAATTGACAGCGTTCCCTTCGACGCAGTGCAATGCCACTTACTGGGGGTTTTCCTGCGTCGATCCAGAGCAATCGATCTGATGGCGGTGAATTTGTCGCCGTCAGTGTAGACCCAGCTTGATTTGCAACCATTTGATTCTTTTAATGTAGTTTTTTGTGTGTAATTGTATATAGAATGAGGCAGAACTAAATTTACAACCTGATCCTGCAAACATGTACACAAGTGTTTCACTTACATGGGACAATTTATGTGCAAAGTTAACAGGACATGTCATGTGCATAAAGTTATCGCACGTGTAACTGTTTGATGGATTAGGTTGCACTTTAACAGCAGCCCAGTATTTGAGACAACTCTTCTCTGCATGCTGGTAGCTACACTAGCCTAGTATGCACATACAATACAATCTTCCTTTCCTTAGAACATTGGTTAAAAGTACTAAAAACCCTCTACCCCCAATATTACACATGCAAAATGAAGTATTCAGTGATTCATAACTCTGCCTGATGAAACCTAAAATTTCTCAAGAGGGTTATTTCCCTGTCAAATTTACACTTCCTAGCCCCAACTGTTTTGCTGATAGAATGGTTTAAAAGAAAGTGTAATAATTTTTTTTTAAGTGAGAAATTTTTTCCCCACTTGTGGATCTAAATATGACTTAGCTGTTTCAGCACCAACTTAAAAATAATATCTTTATGAAGAGAGGAGACCTAGAAAATTTCAGCCAGAAAGGGGAAATATTAGAAAATTATGGGAAAATGAAAACAAGGTTTATAGCAAGAATAATCAAGCAATGATTACCATAACAGTCACTAGCACTTCTATTATTATTGTTATGGATTGAGATAATCCTTATCATCACCGGGTCAGGCATGGCCACTGCATTACAATCAGGATAAATGTAAAGAAGCCATTGTAATCAGATGGCTGGAACAGTAGCAGTAGCACCCAAAAACATAGGCTGAACAGAAACTGAATCATATGGCCCAAAGAATTTGAAACACGAGGGCGAGGGCTTTGAGAGAGTGAGCGAGAAACAGCACAAGTGGAAGCAATGAGAGAAAGTCAAGCAGATGTCACAGCAGGCTGGTAATGTAGTCTTGAGAGAAAGCTAAGAGAAAAAAGTTGTCTGGGTGCAGAGTGCGGGCTAGAAAAACAAGCTTTAAACAGCAAACAAAGGAACTGTCTCCTGCTGTTTGCTTTCTACGGTGTTCAAGGAAACCAGACTTTGTACATTTTTTATAAATAAACAAAATGGAATCAAATATCTCATTCTAATTTCTCCTCCTAACTGGAGCAACCTAGAAAGATTCCAAATTTCTGGCCAGCCACTTGGGTCAAAAGTGGTAACATTATATTCAACACTTTAAATGTGCAATATTCTGTATAAACAAATCAGCTATACTACTGTTTCTTCAGGGCTCTGAAGATTAAACAGCTTTAAAAATGTTAAATATTTATTAATTATTGTTTATCTAGGTTCTTATATGAAACCCACTACTGTGAAATGACTGGTGCCTCTCTGACATCTGACTGGTGGAGGAAGGGGAGAATAAACTGAGGTTCTGTAGCCAGACTATACTGTAGGTTCACCTTCAGGGGTACCAAGAAAAATATATTCATACAGCTAACTATCTAGTCTGGATTCTGTCACAAAATCACAAATCCCTCCCCATTTCTAATTCTTAAATTTCTGTCCATCTCCTCCCCCCCCTTTCTTTTGGATACTGTATGGATGTTATTTTCATAGATTTTAAGGCCATAAAGGGCCATTGTGATCATCTGGTTTGACCTCCTGCATAACAAATGTCACAGAATTTCACCCCATAATTCCTACTTCATGTGTAGAATCAATCAATTCCTCCATATTCCTTGAATCCCCTCACTCAGTTCAAGCCTCTATATATCTCACCCACTCCTACCCTCCTTTTCTGCCTATACTCTTCTCTCCTTGCTATTCTTTTTATCGCCTTCTCTCAGCTTTATATCTTTCTTCAGCCACTACTTGTTATCTTTCAAACATTCTATCTAAAACCCACTTCCTTCCAGGAATCTTTCCTATCTTCTTTTTTTCCCCCCATCAGTTTTATCTCCACACCTTTCCTTACCTGAATTCCTGTCCTGTGACTTGATTCACTCAGATTAGAAGCAGACAATGTGTCTTGCTATATTTTATAATAAATAAATAAAATAAATAATAACTACAAAGTTCTTATATAGTGTTTTCATCTGCAGATCTCAAAACACTTTCCAAAGCAGGTCAATGTCATTATCTCCATTCTACAGGTAGGCAAACTGAGACAGACAGAGGTGATGTGGCATGTCCAGGATTACCCAGTAAGCTAGTGGCAGAGTCTGGAATAGAACCAAATGTCCTGAATCTCACCAGTGCTCCATTCACTAGACTACACTCCTCTAAAGAGAAACAAGAGTCATTAAAAGCTGTGTTCATTTCCTGTTGTATATAAATGATAGCAAAAAATATTAAACCTCTTTTTTTACTTTTCTTTGCATGTTGTGTGACAACTAGCTGAGGGTTTGCTCACTTTTCTGAGGGTCACTCCTGTGCCCTGAGCACGCACCCCTATAATTTTCTGAGGATATCCCCTCTATAATCCTTACCAGGATTTTGCAATAACCAAGGAAGAGACTACCTCCAAAGAATCCTTCCCAGGTTTCACACTGAGCCCAGCTTGTCTTGAGATAGGATTTTGGGAGATTAGTGAGTGTTGTATGTATATACAGTGCAGTTATGATTATTATGTATCCCATCTAATCTCAGGACCATGATTAAAGAAGTATTTGGCATCTCTGGTAAAATGGGAGATAGCTTTTACTGAGAACACTTTATATGCTAGCCTACAAAGTGGGGCTGGGTGTTTCCTTTGCCTTTGGGGGAGTTCACTGCCATACCACCTCTGCCAAAGATTATTTATCTCTCATTCTTGACGTGATGCCTGAAGTGCACTTTTTTTGGACGGCATCAATTTGCACTAAATGGCAGGTGCACAAATGCACAAACATTTCCAGAGAGGAGCACAGCTGAAAGCAATGATGGAATTATGTATGCAAGTATATTTACTGTAGTTTTGTTTGGGAAGTGAGTTAATTCTTTTCCTAGTTATAGTTAAGAGGTGGGATTTTTTTTCCATAAAAGCCTATTATACACCTTTCACAATACTGTCTCAGGGCTTGTCTATATGAGATGTTACTCCACAGCACAACAAGACAGGGTGTGCCTCTACAGCCCACCAGCTTGCCTGTAATGTCCCATGTGGAAATTGCAACAGCACACTAAAAATTTCATAGTACACTGATGTACTTCAGTTTCAAACAGCAATACATCAAAAGTGCACTCAGAACTTCTATCGTGCTGTAGTAGTGTCCACACAGGAATTTACTGTGTGTCAAGCTGGTGCACTGTAGATTCACACTCTGGCCTGCCATGCAGTAACATCCTGTGATGACAAGCTCGCAGTATTATAGTTTATTATGAAACCACACTACACATTCTCCAGAAGAATGAACCTACTGAGAACACACTAGATGGACTTTCACTATGAGGTTTCCAATCATTTCTAAATGTAGAGATTTCACAGAATCCAGAACTGTAAGAAATCCTGTACCTACCATCTAGTTCAGTGGTTTTCAACCTGTGGTCAGTAGACCCCTGGGGTTCCGCAGATTGTGTCTAATATTTTCAAAGAGGTCCACTCCTCCCTTTTAAATTTTTTATGAGTCCGCAAATGAAAAAAGGTTGAGAACCACACTGCTCTAGTTCATCCCTGTGCTTGGGCATGTTTGCTTCCTCTTGACATTTTCTACTGTTTTATTTCAGACTAATTTTAAACGCCTCAAGTGATGGGCTTCAGTCCCTTGTGAACCTACACAGGGGCAGCAATCTACCCCTACATATTACTTTCCTGTTTAACCACTTGCTCACACCCTTGCTGCTTTCTGTGCTCCTCATGCATTTAAAATCAAGTGAAAAAGAACGTTATCTTCACACTGGAACTACACTATCAGAGTATAGAGAAACAGCAATAAAATAAACACAAAACAGAAATGAATAGAGCAACCTGACTGAAATTCTTAGGATATCTGCCTAATAACTCTCCATGGAGAGAGGTGACACTGAAGTTCCTGGGCACAAGAGAGGCAATTAATTTTCTTGCTGAGAAAAAAAAATGGTTACTAACCTTTCCATAAGTGTTATTCTTTGAGATGTGTTGCACATGTCCATTCCATTGTAAGTATGCATGTGCACAGTTGCTGGAAATTTTTCCCTTAGTGGTACCGTCAGGGCAGCTTGGGTGCCCTCTCAAGGTATAATGGGTCCAGCCGACCCTGTACCCTATCAGTATCTTCTTTCCAAAGAACAACAGTACAGAAAAGTTAGCAATAGCTTTTTCTTCTTTGAGGGATTGCAAATGTGCATTCAACTGTAGGGATTTCCCAAGCACTTGCGGAGGAAGTGGGGTTGGAGTTTATGGACAAGTTGAACAAAAACAGCCCAATCAAATCTGGCATTGTCCCTTGTGGTATGCCAGCCCCCCTTTTCTGGCGCTCACCCACTGGCAACAGTCTCTGTAGGCCGTGGGGCCTAAGGTAGTCCCAGCCCAGTCCGGGTAAATCTCTAGGACTTCCCCTCTTCTTCGGCCCCTCCCCACGGGCAAGCAGGTGCAGGCCTCACTATAGGCCTGAGGGCTGTCTCCCCAACCTCACTGGGGAGGGCAGCTAGCCCGTTTGGGCTGGTAGCCCAGTGGGGGTACCTGTTCTTCCTGTAGGCTGGGCACCAGGATCAGGGTCTCCTCTGCTCTGTTTCCCCAACAGTAGAAAACTTCTGCCTCCACCTCACTCTCTAACAGCTCCTTCCTCTCCTCCTTCCTGTCTTTAGTGCAGGGCAGGGTTTAAGTACACCTGGTGTAGTTCTTAATTGGTTCCAGGTGCTCCTGATTGGCCAGTGTGGGTTTAAGCACACCTGGGTTGGTTCTTAATTGGTTCCAGGTGCCCCTGATTGCCCAGCTGTAACCTTTCTCCTGACTGTAGGGAAGAGGGCTTTGATCATTCTAGGGCTTACATATCAGCCCTGAAGTACCCTGCCGTAGCCCTCTGGCTTGACTTTACCACACCCTAGACTGCTGAGTGATTGCCTAATGAGAAGAGAGCATATGCACTGATGACCAAGTCTCCTGAACAGGGATCTGTGCTAGGAATGTCACCAATGGTGCTTGTACCCTCGTGGAGTAAGCAGTTAGGATCTCTGGTGACAGAACACCTGCCTGCTCATAACACATGTGTATGCATGATGTGATCCAAGATGAAATTCTCTGAGCAGAGATGGGGAGATCCTTCATTCTATCAGCTACCGCTATGAACAGTTGAATGGATTTACAGAACAGTTTGATCCTTTCGATGTAGAATGCAAAGTCTTGCCTAAACTTCAATGAGTGAAGCTGCTGTTCTTCCCTATTTGAGTATGGTTTTGGGTAGAAAACAGGCAGGAAGATTACCTGACTGCTATGAAACTGGGAAACCACCTTTGGGAGGAAACTAGGGTGAGCACATAACTGCACCTTAGCCTTAAAGAAGACTGTGTGTGTGAAGGTTCTGATATGAGGGTGCAGATCTCAGAAATCCTTCTAGCTGAAGTAATGGCCACTAAGATAGCCACTCTCCATGAGAACAACAACAAGGGGCACATTGCCAGAAGCTCAAACGGGGGACCAATAAGCTTCAGTAAGACCAAGATTAGGTCCCAAAGAGGGACAGGTTTCTCCACTTGGAGATATAATCTTTCCAGGCTCTTGAGGAAATGGATAGACATCTCATGTGAAAAAATAAATCGGTTATCCACCCACGGATGGACAGTGGATACTGCTGCAAGGTGAACATTGACTGAGGGGAGATAACACCTCAAACAGCAAAGTTTAGCTATGTACTCAAGAATGTCCTGCAGCAATGACTGCGTGGGCAAGACTCCACATTGGGAAGCTCAGATTAGGGGTGTAAAATATTAAACAGTTAAATGGTTAACCCATAAGTATCAGTCTTACCATTACCACAGCTCTATCAATGAGGGGGTGTTACACTCATCAATTCAGGGAGAAGTCTCCCGAAACATGCTGAGAAGCACCCCTCTTCACCCACCATAACACCATTCAGGTCCCCTGGGCTACTTCCTACCCTATCTTTGGTAGTGATGTTCCATGTTTTCTAGGGTCCTCAGCTAGTGAGGCTCCTAGCAGCTTGGTCCCGCCTCAGGATTCATCTGGCAGCCTAGGATCCGTCTGGGGCTTGACGTGGCTTGGCTCTGGGGTTGGCCCCTGCAGTATTTCCCTGGAGAGAGGAAACGGTCTGCGTCCTTCCCCGTCAGCCAGCCAACCCAGAATGAGCTGAGTTGCTTCCTTTTATACCTGCCTTCCATGCTGAGCATGCATAACAGTCAGAGGGGTGTGGCCTCCTCAGCCCCCAGTGAGTCTTTAACTCTCTCTAGACCAGAGTGGGGTTGGTAAACCTCACCACAATGCCCAATATATGACATTGGTATTCTGTGTGGAAAGCCTCCCACTCTGCCCAGTCTGAGCAGCATAGTATTCATGTTTCACAACCATACAACAGTATGGAGAGGATATACCTCAAATAGATCCTGAACATGGTTGTGGTGCTGAGATTATGTTGATTTCATATTTGTGGTAAACCACCCTTGGCTTTGAGGATTAGGAAATAACGGGAGTAAAACCTCTTCCTCTTAAATTCTGTGGAAGAGGTTCCACAGATCTGAAATGAAGGAGAGACTGACCCTCCTGGGCCAGAAGTTGCTCATGAGAGGGGTCTCTAAAGAGGGACAGGGAGGGAGGATGAGAAGGAGGGATAAAAATAAACCATGTTCAGCACCCACTGGTCCGTGGTAACATGGGATCACACACTGATTAAATGGAACCACAAATAAAGGGGAAACAGGACCCAGAAGCATGGGAACTGGTATAATGTCCTCGAGCATCCCATCAAAAGAGATGATTAGAGCATCCTGTGTGTCTGGGTGAGGGAGACATTGACCCAGAGATAGAAAAAGGTAGTGGTCTATGTCTAAACCCCCTGCTTCTTTTTCTCTAAGGGTCTTGATGGGCCAATGGGGTGGAGTACTGGGAAGATTGCTGAGGTCTGTAGTGTTTCCTTGAAGTCACTGAAGAATAGAGTCCTAGGGACTTAAGGGTCACCTAGGAGTACTTCAGCCCATGATGCTCCACAAAGTTTGCTTCAAAAAGAGCAAAGCTCCTTTGAAGGGAAGGTCCTGGAGGGTTTGCTGGACCTCCTATGGGAGGCCAGAGGACCGTAGCCATGAACTTCTAGCATGGCTACTGGGGAAGCACTGGGCCCGCCCACCTGCATCCAGGGTACCTTGCAAAGAAGCCCTTACCATCAATTTCCCACCTCCACCAAGAACTTCTGCCTGACACTTGCAGAAATGAGCCCTTGAACTTCAACATGGAGTCCCACATGTTGAAATCATATCTGCCCAGCAGCGCCTGCTCGTTAGCAATCTTGAGTTGCAGACTGCTGGCAGAGTAAACCTTTCTAGCGAATAAGTCCAACTTTTTGGAGTCCTTGCTTTAGGTGTTGCACCTTACAGACTTTGCCTTTCCGTTTCATTGGAAGCGGAGACCACAAGGATCCTGGGGGGAAGGGTTATACAAGAACTCATAACCCTGGGCAGGAAAAATTATTTCCTCTCAGCTCTTTTGGATTAGAGGGGGAGGGAGGAAGCAGCGGTTACCACAAGGCTTTTACAGGGTTCATGATGACCTCATTGAAAGGCAGGCCTACTTTTGACAGGTCTGCCTCAGCCTGAATGTCAACCAGACTATGGTAGGGCTCCTTTTACCTCCACTTGTATGCCCAAATTTAAGGTCACCTCTTCAGTAACTCTTGATGGGCCTTACAGTCATCCTGGGCAGATGACACACCCACTCAGAGGCGGGGGAGACAGCAGCAGCTAGAACCGGCTGAGGGCAATCCTCCTCCCCTTCTGCTCCGACAGGATCCCGCAGAGCCAGCTCCTGGAATTCAGCACTAGGCTCAGTATCTGAGTTCGGATCAGGTGCTACCCAATGGGGCAGTGCTCTGTCTGTCTGTCTCTCTCTCACACGCGCGCGCACATGCCTGCACACACGTACGCACACACATACCCTCTTCCTAATAGTGCTTGTTGGTTGGATACCCATAGTTGCAGGCTTGCTATCGAATAAATCTTGCGCTCAAACATATCAAGCTTTTTGGCCTCTATTTTTGGGGTGGGACTTATCTGGCCTTTCCTGTCCCTTTCATCAGGGGCCACAACCACCAAAAATCACAAGGAGGGGTCAGTGTAGAAGTATTTGAATCCCTTGGCAGGTACATAGTACTTCTTTTCCATCCATTTAGACATAGGAGGTAGGGGTCTGCCATAGTGTCTTGGCCAACTTCACTACTTCCTTGTGCATTGGGAGAGCCACCCTGGATGGAGCTGCTGTTGCCAGGATGCCAAATAGTTCATCCACTGTCTCCTTAAGCTCCTCAACCTTGAGGCCCAAGTTGGTTGCTATGAGCTTCGGCAGATCTCGGGCTCTGAGGTTATCTAATGGGGCAGCTGTGGAGGGCCCCCACTACCACCACATAGGGAGAAGAGGTTGGTAACTGGGGGGGGGCAGGGACCTCCTCCCTGGCTGGGGTAACCTGTTGGGCTGTCTGTGGGTGTCCCTTCTTGGTTGGACTCCACATCCGTATCTGGTGCCTTGTCTGGGGCTATTGAGGACTGCAGCACCAAGGTTCCTGTGAGCGACTAAGCTTGTGGGACCACAGTTCCAAAAATGCCATGGTCCAGGCCACTGTCCTTGAGGCCATACCGCCAATGATGATATCATGGAGAAACTGATCACACGGTTCGAAGACTGTTGTCTCGGAAGGATCACATCTTCTCCCTCTGAACCCAAGGAGCCGCTCCTGGGCAACATGGGGGCGCCGATATCAATTGCTCGATCTGCGTCATACCATGAGCACCTGTGCTCCGGTACTGGGGAGCAGTGCCAGAAGCCTGAGTGCTGGGTACCCCACAACCATGTTTTGTCCTTTGGTTTTCTATAAGGACTTGGTGAGCGGTGCTGGGACTCTGGGGATCCATGTCAAAAGTCCATGGATCAGTGTCAAAGTCTTGTGTGTTGACAGCATTCTGGGGACTAGTGCCGTTGGTCTAGGGACAGGTGCCTAACGTCCGGAGATTGGTTCCTGACTTTTCGCGGTGCAGCTACGGGACCGGCATTGCGGGTCCGGTGACCACTGGTGCATTGGAGATGGGGAGCGCTGCGGAAGTCTTAGCACAGGTTTTCCCCCTCAATGAGGCCTCTGAGTGGGTAGCCAGCTCTCAGTGAAGAGACCTCCCTTCCCTGGGCATCAGTGGCACTGGGATCACCAAGAGGTTCTTCATTGCCTGGAACGTTTCAGGTGTAGCAGGCACCATCAGAGACCAAGGACCCTTGCCACTTCCTGGAGTTGGCGGTGAATCTGGGATGGGGCTTTACACCTGTATAGGCAGTGGGGATCAGTGGCCTGACGCGGGTCTCACTGAAGCCCACATACTCTTCTTAACTATCTTCAGTGCCAGCAAGTGTCCCTGTTCAGCATGGGTCTTCTTCGCTCATTTCTTCGGCGCCAGAGATGTTGACTGGTGCCAGGAAGACAACGGCACGGGGGGCACTCTGTGTCAACGCTGATGTGCTTGGCACTGAGTCCATCCTCAGTTCCGACGCCAGTCTGATTCCGTTAAAGCTATTAAGATGGCTCTAAGTCTGATGTCCCAATCCTTTTTAGTCCGAGATTGGAAACTTTTATAGATCTTACACTTTTCCTGCATGTGAACCTTCTCTAAACACTTGAAGCAGCTCTGGTGCAGGCCATTCTGTGGCATCAGCTTCTTACATGAAGCTCAGAGTTTAAAACCCAGGGATTGGGGTACAGCCCATCTCTGGGTCAAATGCAAATAAACTAGCTCTATACCTAACACTTAACAACAGAGACTAACTATGTACACTTAATACGTAAACCACTAGGTTGATGAAGGACTTGCAGGAGCAAAGAAACATTCCAGCACTGTCACAGGCAGTAAGAAGAAACAGAGGAGGGCTGGCGGCACCCTATATACAGAGCATACGTGTGCCGCTGCACAGCCGGCCCCACAAGTACCACTAGGGGAAAAATTTCCAGCACCGGTGCATGTGATGTACACAGACCTGACTGGGAATGGATATGAGCAAGCACTTGAAGAACTAGCACCATCCAGCATTAGCTTCCTACCATGCCTCTTTCTTTTCCCCTTCAGCCCAGTCTGAGTTTGAAGTATCACCCTATTCAAGTCTTCAGCTCAATCTCCTTCCTTGTTGCTATTCCATCCTGTTTCCTGACCAACTGGACAGTCCCCAAAGCTTCTTTTCTGTTCTCATCCCTCTTGACATCTACATGGCCATTGACATAGCTACTGACTCCCTTTTCCTGCCTTGGCTTTAGAGACTGTGTGCCTTTCTGATTCTTCTGCCACTTCATGATCCCTCCTTCAACATCTATTTAAGTGGCCCCTCCTACTCTCAGCTGCTGTTCTCCAGACATTTGTCCTTAATTTTTTTGCTATTAAGGTCCATATTAATCTTTCCACCTGTGCTCTCCCCTTGATATGGGCTCATGTCATCTAGATACCCCCACTGCTAGTAGAAATTTAGATTGCTCAGAAGTGACCACATTCTCTTCCCTTCTAAATCCTATCTCCATGACTGTCAATGACTCCATCAGCCTTCTAGTTCCACAGGTGTGAAAGTTGGCTGAATTTTCAACTCTCATATAGATGTAGTACTATCTCTTAATTCCTGATGGTTTTAGCTCCACAATAACTCCCAAATCTGCCCACTCCTCTGATAAGGGAGGGCTCTTGTCCAGACCCTGTCTTGTGCCTACGCTACGGAACCTTCTCCCCTGATCTGGTCTTTCTGACATTCACTTATCTATTCCAAAGTTCAATTCATCCAGAATTCTGCTGTGAAAATCCTCTACCTTACACAAGCAAGTTCCTTATACCTCCAAGTTCTTCAATAACCTTACTGACCCTCCCTACTTATCTGCACTCCTCTCCTTTTGGTTCCACAACAACTTCTGTGTTCAGCCTAAACTTCTCATTAATTTCATGCCTCCCTCCCTCAACTCCCACTTCCTCAAGAAGTCTCATAAAAATACAGTCCCATAGGATTAAAAGACAAACAAACAAACCAGAACTGGTGTAGTCTTACAGACACATATTTTCTAATTAACAGCATGATCACATTGCCTCAGTTTTTCTCCTCCTCAAACACTCCCCACAGTACATCTTCTATCTATTGTACACTTTTTAGACTGTACTAATTCTGTAAAATGCCAGACATCTTTGGTGCTAGGTAAGTAATTAACAAAAATGAGACACAGGTACCTGCTTATTGTCTTGCTCACTTATTTTCTGATAATTCTCTGCTGGCAAGCTTTTCAGTTTCACCTGGGGAAAAAAAAACTCAGTAAAATATCAGATTAATGAGTGGATGCTAATATAAATACTTAGTGCAGGGCCAGCAGCAGCTATGTCTTACTGTCTGGGAACAAACTGATCACAACTCTGCCATTTCAATACTACATAGAGAGTTAAGCCCTGGCTGTCTTGGATATGGCCCCTGCCTCAGCTGATCCTAACACTGGGAAAGAACACATGAAATGTCACCTGTCAAACAAATTCTGGCTCCAGATTGTTACCTACAACAGCTTAACTTTATACCAATGGACAAAAGTGTTCCTGCCTGGCTAAGAATGGGTGTCAGCTTTGGCCTGATTTAATAACCCTACAACCACCTGTCCACAGATGACCACCTTTCCTTCTTCCCCCTCCTTTTTCTTCTGTATGTGTTTGTCACTCTGTTTGGTTGAGGAAATAGATTCAATAAAATAACAGCTTTGTAACTGAGCTGAAAAGATTTTGGCTGCAGCCTATTTAATTGTGCCATCACAACCTTATTAACATTGCCATCATGAACATATTAATATCATTGTCACAACCTATGCAAAGTATAACAAACAAAGCTGCTTTTGCAAGTTAAGTTATCTTCATGGGACATAGTTAATAAATTAAAAGGTTTATACCATGTGTGGTCATTAAGCCAACACCTGATCAGTGAAAAGAACCTTATAAGACAGCATTATCCACAAGGAGCAAAAACATCATCAAAGTAATTCCACAACCACAAAGTCCATGCTGTCATGGCCTTCTTCCAGAAAGGTTAAGCAGCCCGGCAGCAGGTGTTAAAGAACTGGAGACTTCAGGAAGCTGAGGATAGAGGGTAGACTCTGCGGTGGGGAAAAAGGGCAAAAGGATTCAAGCCTGTGGAACAGTGAGGAGGAAAGGAACAAGCAAGGGAAAAATTGTAGATTCCAAGGCTAGAAGGAACCACTATGAATCATCTTCTAGTATGACCTCCTGT
The DNA here is from genome assembly GCA_007922155.1 of Mesoclemmys tuberculata. NCBI lineage: Eukaryota > Metazoa > Chordata > Testudines > Chelidae > Mesoclemmys > Mesoclemmys tuberculata. Next base: position 32,139,903 of record ML675626.1, on the reverse strand, counting down.
ATAACACAGGCCATAACTTTCCCAAAATAATTCCTAGAGCATCAGTTTTAGAAAAACATCCAATATTGATTTAAAAATTGTCAGTGATGGAGAATCCACAACCACCCTTGATAAACTGTTCCAGTGGTTAATTACTCTCAGAGTTAACAATCTACTCATAGACTCATAGACTCATAGGTCAGAAGGGACCAATATGA
>ML675626.1:32079392-32139306 GCA_007922155.1 Mesoclemmys tuberculata | reverse complement strand
ATCCTGTTATCAACCAATACCCCAAGGTCCTTCTCCTCCTCCGTCGTCTACACTCTATATCCAGTCTGAATTTGTCTAGTTTCAACTTCTAGCCATTAGATTGCGTTATACCTTTCTCTGCTAGATTGAAGGGACTATTGTTAAATATTTGCACACTCATAGATACTTACCAATTGTAAGTAAGTCACCTCTAAATCTTCTCTTTTTTAAGCTAAATAGATTAAACTTTTTGAGTCTATCACTGCAAGCCATGTTTTCTAATCCTTTATCATTCTCATGGCTCCTTCTCTGAATCCTTTCTAATTTACAACATCCTTCTTGAATTGTAAGCACCAGAACAAAACACAGTATTCCAGCAGCGGTCTCACCAGTGTCAAATACAGAAGTAAAATATCCTTCTCACTTCTACTCGATACTCCCTGTTTGTGTGTCCTGGGATTGAATTAGCTCTTTTGGCCACATCATACTGGGAACTCACAGTCAGCTGATTATCCACCACAACAGCCATATCTTTTTCAAAGTCACCACACCCCAGGACAAAGTTCCGTATTCTGTAAATTCTGATGGACTGAAAGTGACAGAATGGTCAAGCAGAGCGATGGAGGATAGAGATAGATGGCTGATGTAGGAGATGAAGTGGTGATCAGAGGGAACTCAAATCAACAGAACTGATGAAGCATTGTTTAGTAAACACAAAGTTGAGCAAGTGGTTTTTTTTGGTGAATGACAGAGCTAGTCTAGCACTGAAGTCAAGAGGTGGTGAGGACAAGGAGAAGGAATGATAACCCTGTTTGTTATTTCAAAGTAACAAAGACTATGTAGAACCTTGTGGTAGACATCACATATCTGAATAAATCAAATGACAGGAACACCCTGTATTTATTATAAGCTTAATAATAATAAATAATTATTATTAATAATAATAATATAATACTATATTTTATTATTATTAAATAGTTTTAATATATATATTATAATAAAATATTTATTATTATAATAAATAATTATAATTAATAATATTAATAATATAATTATTAATAATAATAATTATAAGCTTAATAAGCCCTTCCAGTTTATGTCTTGTTCCTAAAAAGCTCATGCTTCAGAGTTTCAGCCAGCCACCTACTGAAGTCAGGAAGGGACTTCTATTCCCCTCCTTCCCCTCACGTTTTTTAAAAAATCTTCTCCTGAAGCATGAGGGATGGCATGATTGAAGGCTGGACATCAGACAGGGAGGGGCGGGACTCTGAGGTAACACCAAGCATTCTTTCTCCCTGGTACTTGGTTGGCTGACTGGCTCTTGCTCTCATTTCATGGTCTGATTGCCATATGTGGGGTTGGGAAGGAATTTCCCCCCAAGTCAAATTGGCAGTGGCTATGGCTTTTTTTTACCTTCCTCTGCAGAGTATGGATGCAGGTCACTTGCCAGGATTAGATAAGGTATATCTCAATCATTTCCTTACCATTGTGGGAGCATTGGGCACTAGAGCATCTCAATCCCTCCTATTCTCTGCTTGTGGTATATAATAATCTAGTCTCCTGAGGGATAAAATAGTTCAGTAAAAGTTTGGTTTTTCAGTTTAGCATGTAGGTACTGGGTGATGCTCACCTCCTATAATATGCAGGAGGTCCAAGTGGATGATCTGGTGATCCCTTCTGTCCTTGTACTCTATGACTATTTATAGTAGACTTGATCTAATTCCTACTGAAGTCAATGAGTATCTTTCCATTGATTTTAACAGGAATAGGATCAAGCCTCTGATGAGTAATATTTTGCAGCAAAAATGAGTCCTACAAACCTACCAAGGAAGTTGTCAATTAACTAAAAAAAAAAACCAAAATTGAATGCCTTAAAGTCTATAAGGCAAATTGTGCACTAATCTAGTGGTGTAGTAAATCAGATACTACACTGAATGCATGATAAACTCTGTGTAAACATCTGCTTTAGTCACATTTATGTGTTAACTTTTTAACCAAACTGAGGACATCATAAGTGGAAAAATTCCCTTTTCTGTTACTTGACTATTCTAGCAGTTGCACTGATATCTAAAACCTAGAATACATTAACAAACAAAACTACTCAAGAAGAATATTTGAAGACTATATTTAGGTCTGTTTTAAAGACAAAATGGGTTTGGAAAATATTTCAGTGCTTACATTTGGAATTGTTCTCTTTAAACATTTTAACCCTTTTACACAAAAAGCTGTTAAGATCTAAAGCATGTATTAGCAAAAATGTCATCTCAAAGTGAGGGGGGCTAAGATATCAAAATGCAATTTAGACAGTTAAAGGAAATAAAAGAAAGGTTTGCAGTAGGTTCTAATTCATCTAGCTCAAGATTTTATTTGTTCTTCTAGTATCCATGTTATTTACATACCTGATCCTCTCGTTCAAAACCTGGTGCTTTTGCGTAGCTAGAATTTGGTGAAGAAACACCTGATGGGCTACACTTGGAACATAAAGCACCTTTTGCTAATGATCTTTGCCTACTAAGGGGTCCAATAGGTGATAATGAGCTACAGCTACCAGAGCTTGACGTTACTGTTGGACTTGAGGAACAGGAAATCTGTAGGAGAGAGAAAATAGTATCTGTCCAATATGCTCTGTTCTACTCCGTTTTTAAATGGTTATTTAAATAACCATATACCTACTTAAACAAATACATACACACGTGAACGCATGTTTAAACGGAAAAAGCTATGTTAATGAAACATTATGGTTCAAAGTTAGAAAAATTCACAGTAACGGTTCCAGTGGCAAACATTCACACAGTGCACAATTAACCTATGGAACACATTGCCACAGAATGCAGTGATGGCCAAAAGCATAACTGGGGTGAATAAAGAACTAGATCAGTTAATGGAGGCTAGATCCATCAATGGCTGTCAACCAAAATAGTCAGGAATACAACTCTATATGCTTGGGATAACCCTAAACCTCTGACTGCCAGAAGGAGGAGACAGGGTTGGAACTCTCCAAAATTGTCCTGTTTTGTGCACTTTCCCGGAGTCTGACCCTATAATGGCAGTTCTTACATTCCTATAGATCAGAGCCTCTGCTGTTGAAAATCAAAGACTCCATTAAAATCAATGATTTGGCTGAGGATCTTGCCCTACAGTGCTGCCTTTTTTGGTGAAAAAGCTCAGCCCAGACGTTTCTTCATCTGGAAAATGAACAAAATTAAACTATAAACCAATTTCAGCACAGTCATATGCAGATACAACTGCCACTGAAGACGATACTACAACTCCTATCATCATCCTAACTGTATTTATTTAACCATTAATTAGAAACTCCTATAGTAGGAGCAAACTAAACCCTAGCGAGACACCATTGACTTCAACAGAATTGTGTTTGATTACACAAGGGTTGAAATTGGCTTTATGTGGTCATTTCGATATGTATAGAAACATACTCTCCGAGATAATTGCACTTAGTGCATACTTGTTTACAAAAAAAAGGGACATTATCCTCTTGTAAAATACAGATGTCCACTTATTTACAATTATTTGCCCATCTACTTTTTTTTTAAAACAAGCAACACATAGTACACATTCCTTGATAAAGAAGACATATGCCAAGTCTGAATGCTTAAAAAGCTCACTGCAAAAAAAAGGTTTGTAATTTGTCATATTAACCAATGCCTTTTTCAGTACTCAGGAAACTTGACAAACATCGTCAGGAAACTTAAATAAACTATCACAAAAATTTTACTTTTAGTGTAAGAACAAATACAAAATATTTCAGGCCTCGTCAAATTTTTCTAGAAAGTTAAAAACTCCTGAAAATAAGGGCTTCAAATGAAAGTGCACCTTCAACCACAACTGTAGCAATGCTATATTTTTAATCTCTTACCAAAACACACAGACTTCCACGAAACTGACTATTCTGTTAACAATTGCTACTTTTATACCAAAGTAAAGCCAAAAATGTAGTTTAAATCCAATTATATTTTATTTTGGCTAATGGACATTACTTATTATACATGTATACTAAGAAAGTAGAATGATCATTTAGGTAAAACACTACTCACTGGAGCAAGGACATTCTCCTCTCCTTTTTAATATTTTAAAAGACTAAGATAAACTTCAATAAAGTCTATGCAATAGACATGAAAGTGATGGTTATCCAGATATGAAAGACTCGTTGATTTTTTTGTACCATTTAATAACTATTCTTGTGTATAGCTCTCTTATAAACAACAAATCATGCCAAATATACATGACATATATTTGTGGGAAAGTCTTATAAAAGCTATTGGAGGGAAAGAAAAAGATAGATGTAGCTTCTGATAGAGCATCTTACTTGAAAAAAAAATAATTATAATTGGGTTGGATAAAAATATTTAATGTGGACTGAAAACTGGCTGAAGAACTGCAAAGAAATGGTAAAAAATAAACAATGATATCACAAGCTGAGGGGCAGGAGTCTACAATTGTGTCTACAATTGTGAGAATTGCCATAAACTTTGGCCTTATTTAACATCTTCAGTAAGGATCAGAAAGATGGTGAATAAACAGTATGTTAATGAAATCTGCTGCAAGTACTAACTAGAGAGGGAGCTGTCAAAACAAGCGAGGATGAAAATGATACCAAGAGACATAGTGGTGTAAAAAACATGGAGAGGCTCCAGGTACAGCTCTTCACCTTTCTGTGTCAGAGGGGATGGGGGAATGCTCTCTGTGCTGATGCGCTGTGCTCCCAACCACCCCTGACCCTGCGGAGTATCTCCACAGGATCTAGGAATTCATGCATAGGGTAAGGAGAAGGGGGTAAGGATGACCACACACACAAAAGCAAACGTAGCTGTGAGGCTGCAATAATGTTTTGCTGCCCTTCTCCCTTCCCAGCAGCTAGCCAACCTTTTAACTGGCATTTTAGAGCAGACACCAGCAAAGGAAGCTCTGGCAACTCAGCTCCATGGAGTCTCTGAGGCCCAGGTGCCAAAGGGGGAACTAAGGAGCCAGAGAGCTGCTAGAGGAGTCTCTGCATAGATGGATATGGCCTCCTGCAATCACCTGCGAGCCTCATTAGTCCCAATGTGGGTTTGTTGTTTTTTATTTACTTTGTGAACACATGGTGCTATGTAAATCCTGAACAACAACGATCACCAACCACCACCACAGGCAAAATCATGAAATCCTTAATAAAGATTTATTCAGACAAAACTCCTATTGAAATCAATGAGTAAGGATGTCAGGATCTGGCCATGATGTTAATGTTACATCCAACCATTATTCCTTCAGATGCCACTTGTAACTCTGATAAGTTTCTTTACTTAGGCTGCCCTTGTACGAAGGCAGTATTATTTATGTTTGTTATGTTCCTAAGCTTTAACATGTTAACATTTTTCTATACCAGTGAGTGAAGTTGGAAAAAGTAAGGATGACTGTCTCAGGGGAAAAACAGGCTGTTCTCAAGTAGTTTATGAATGTGTGGTACAGTATTCAATCAGCAGCAAAAGACTATAAAAACAACTGAGGGTAACTTGATTATAATCTACAAGTACCTATACAGGGGAAAATTTCTGATATAGGTTATTTTATCAAGCTAGCAAAGGTATAATAAAATACAATGGCTAGAAGCTGAAGCTAGGTTGCCAGTAAAGCACCCATTTTTAATTCATGTTAATTAAGCATTGACCAATTAACCTAGGGTTGTCATGGAATTTGAATTCTTTAAATCAAGGCTGGATGTCTTTCTAAAAGATACGCTGTAGTTCAACCAGAAGTTAAGAGATAATGTAGGAATTACTGAATAAAATTCTATGGCCTGTGTTATACAGATCAGATTAAACTATCATAATGCTCCCTTATGAATGGTGGTACAAACACACCTATATCTATAAATACTCAGAGCATGATATTTTGGTTGGTGGCTCTGCTCTGAAAAGTGACCATTTAAAAATCTCATCTTTTTACTGGCCTGGGTGTAATCAGCATTATATTTGATGAATTTAATGTTTATTATTTTTTACTCCTGCACGTTCTGAAGAGTCAACACAAAGAGGAGAAGGTGATGGATTTTCTTCTCTCTCTTTTCATCAGCAGAATTGTTAATTAACTTCTTATTGCAGATCCAAAATCTGCCAACAATTACACCCGTGTAACCCAAATGAAGATGATACAAGGGTGGCACAATCGTAAGATGGGAACAGAATTCAGCTCTCACAATCTCTGTTATTAATAACAATACACAAGCCAGAAAGAACGCCATGTGAGTTTCAGATCCAGATTGAGTGGGAGAATAGAAAGCAAGAAAATCTGTCTTTTTTAATTGTAAACTGGGCAAAATAGACATGAAGTACAACTTAAACATGGAACGCTTAGAGGCTTTCTTCTTTAATGAAAAATCACTTTTCAGAGAACTTCACTTTAAATCACTAAGTAAAGTGGTGTGCTGCCTACGGTCAGATTAAAAAAATGTTCAAAATTCTAATGGTAAAATCAAAATTCCTTTGAACAAGATCTAAGAACATAACTGTCATTCTCTCATATACAAGTCAAATCTGAATTTTTAAATCAAAAGATTTTTTTAAACTTGTGTATTTGTTCACCAAAAAGCATACAAATAAAGTTCTTAATGTCTAAAAGACATCTTGTCATATACTAATAACTCAAGCAAACTAATACATTTTCTTCAAACTTTCTACATAAAATAATCCACAACCAATAAGTTTCAGCACAAAGTAGATTTTTTTTGGACAGTTTCAAGTGACTGAAAATAGGAGTTTAGAGACGTATCACCTCCAGAACAGTTGCTGCCCTGCTAGTGTGATACTGTAATGTCCTCAGAATGGCACACTGTTTGAACAGTCTTGTATAATCAGTTACTCAAGCAAAATTATTTGTTTTTACCTGCAGGACTTTACACAGCTCCACTCCTATTTGTACCTCAGCTCTCCTCTAGTTCTCTCTTACACCTGACATTTAACTTGGTTCATCTCACTTCTGAATTTTCTTCTTTTCTTTCTCCCACACATAACACTAACTCCTATTTGAAAGGACCCCTAGAGCCTACAACAACCTCTCTTATCAGATGCTCTCCTTCAAAAGTCACTCTTTTTGGTTAGCCATTCTTCACCCAATCTGCTTAATACCATACTATGTGCTCTAACACCTATCCAGTTACATAAATAGTATGTTATTAAACATACTAATTAGCTGAGCAGTAGTTGCAGCATCTGAAGAGGCTCTCAGAGGGAGAGTGAAGGATCTGCTGTTGTCACTTGCACTGTATGTCCTATGTTTGTCTTCCTCCCACAGGATAGAGCCGACTTCTTCTGTTTGAAGTGCAGGCTGGTTTCCATATTGGAAGAGAAGGTCAAAAGGACTGGAGATCCAAATATCAACCCTGCGTTGCATTAGAGAATATGAGGTCTTTCTCGATCAAAGGCATGATTCGTTACAACAAGCACAGTGTGAGGAAAAGTCAGAAGGCAGTGGAGGGGAAATGGAAAAACAGGGAAGAAAATTGGCAGCATGTGACCTCACGAAGAAAGAGAACCCATATGCCCACCGTGCAGATAGAGGTGCGGAATCGTTTTCAGGCTCTCTGTACAGGTAGTACAGCGGAGAACGATTTGCAGGACTCATCTGAGGGAACGGATCAGAAGGAGACCCTGTTGATTAGAGGGCAAGGGATGCCTTGTCCTAGGGATGGGGTTCCACAACCACCACTCCCAAAAGGGAGAGAAGGGTGGTGGTGGTGGTGGTGGTGGTCGGGGACTCCCTCCTTAGGGGGATGGAATCATCCATCTGACGTCCAGACTGGGAAACTAGAGAAGTGTGCCGCTTCCTGGAGCTAGGATTCAGGATGTGACGGAAAGACTGCCGAGACTCATCATGCCCTCAGACAGCTACCCTTTCCTACTTCTCCATGTGGGCACCAATGACACTGCGAAGAAGGACCTTGAGCGGTTCACTGTGGACTATGTGGCTCTGGGAAGAAGGATAAAGGAGTTTCAGGCGTAAGTGGTGCTCTTGTCCATCCTCCCGGCTGAAGGAAAAGGCCCAGGTAGGGACCGTCGCATTGTGAAATTAAATGCCTGGTTACACAGGTGGTGTCGGAGAGAGGGCTTTGGATTCTTCGATCATGGGCTGTTGTTCCAGGAAGAAGGATTACTAGGAAGAGACGGGATTCACCTAACAAAGAGAGGGAAGAGCATCTTTGCAGACAGGCTGGCTAACCTAGTGAGGAGGGCTTTAAACTAGGTTTGATGGGGGACGGAGAACTAAGCCCGAAGGTAAGTGGGGAAGTGGGACATCATGAGGAAGCAGAAGGAGGAGGGTGCAGCAGGGAAGGCTTCCTGATTCATACTGAGAAAGTAGGGCAATTGGCTTGTTATCTCAAGTGCCTGTACACAATCGCAAGAAGCCTGGGAAACAAGCAGGAGGAACTGGAAGTCCTGGCACAGTCATGGAACTATGACATGATTGGAATAACTGAGACTTGGTGGAATAACTCACACGACTGGAGCACTGTCATAGATGGGTATAAGCTATTCAGGAAGGACAGGCAGGGGCAAAAAGGTGGAGGAGTTGCACTGTATGTAAGGGAGCACTATGATTGCTCTGAGCTCCAGTGTGAAACTGAAGATACGCCAGTTGAGAGTCTCTGGATTAAGCTTCGAAGCAAGAACAATAAGGGTGATGTTGTAATGGGTGTCTGTTACAGACCACCAGACCAAGAGGATGAGGTAGATGAGGCTTTCTTCGGTCAACTAGGGAAAGTTTCCAGTTCACAGGACCTGATTCTCATGGGGGACTTCAATCACCCTGACATCTGCTGGAAGAGCAATACAGCAGAGCACAAACAATCCAGGATGTTTTTGGGACTGTGTCGCGGATAACTTCCTGGTGCAAGTGCTGGAGCAACCAACTAGGGGCCGTGCTGCTCTTGACCTGCTGCTCACAAACAGGGAAGTTTTGGTAGGGGAAGTAGAAGTGGGTGACAACCTAGGCAGCAGTGACCATGAGATGGTCGAGTTCAGGATCCTGACAAAAGGAAGAAAGGAGAACAGCAGGATACGGACCACAGACTTTCGAAAAGCAGACTGACTCCCTCAGGGAGCTGATGGGCAGGATCCCCTGGGAGGCTAATATGAGGGGGAAAGGAGTCTAAGAGGGCTGGCTGTATTTTAAAGAAACTTTATTGAGGGCACAGGAACAAACCATCCCGATGTGCAGAAAGAATGGCAAGTGTGGTAGACAACCATTTTGACAGGTAGATTGCACCCTCAGCAAATTTGCAGATGACACTAAGTTAGGGGGAGAGGTAGATACCTTGGCAGGGAGGAATAGGATACAGAAGGACCTAAAAAAATTGGAGTATTGGGCCAAAAGAAATCTGATGAGGTTCAACAAGGACAAGTGCAGAGTCCTGCACTTAGGACGGAAGAATCCCATGCACAGCTACAGACTGGGGACCGACGAGCTAGGCAGCAATTCTGCAGAAAAGGATCTGGGAGTTACAGTGGTTAAGAAGCAGTGATATGAGTCAGCAGTGTGCCCTGATTGCCAAGAAGGCTAATGGCATATTGGGCTGCATTAGTAAGAGCATTGCCAGCAGATTGCGAGAAGTGATTATTCCCCTCTATTCGGCATTGGTGAGGCCGCATTTGGAGTACTGTGTCCAGTTTTGGGCCCCCCACTACAAAAAGGATGTGGACAAGTTGGAGAGAGTCCAGCGGAGGGCAACAAAAATGAGTAGGGGGCTGGAGCACAAGACTTATGAGGAGAGGCTGAAAGAACTAGGCCTGTTTAGTCTGCAGAAGAGAAGAAATAGGGGGGATTTGATAGCAGCCTTTAACTACCTGAAAGGGGGTTCCAGGGAGGATGGAGCTAGGCTGTTTTCAGTGGTGGCAGATGACAGAACAAGGAGCAACGGTCTCAAATTGCAGTGGGGGAGGTCTAATTTGAACATTAGGAAAAAGTTTTTCACTAGGAGAGTGGTGAAGCATTGGAATGGGTTACCTAGGGAGGTGGTGGCATCTCCATCTTTAGAGGTTTTTAAGCTGAGGCTTGACAAAACCCTGGCCGGGATGATTTAGCTGAGGATAGTCCTGCTTTGGGCAGGGGGTTGGACAAGATGACCGCCTGCTTGATGCCCAGCAGGAAAACCTTTTCCATTTGACCAAATAAGACACTCTAGTGGAGGGTTTCCTGCTGCCCATCAGGACCTACTAGACTTAAGACAAACACGCCGGTTTATCTGTATTCAACTTCTCAGCCTCCATGCCACCAGGTGTAGGGGTTGGCTGTTGTCCTGCGACAGCAAGACGGGCCAACGTGGTAGCTCCAGCGGGAGGGCAGTTGAGAGTTCCAGCAATGTGCTGAACCAATACTGTTGTGGCCACACCGGAGCTATCAGGATCACATTTGCCTTGTTTCTCTTGATCTTCAACAGGACTTTGTGGATCTGTGGTGTTGGCGGGAAGGCGTACTACCCTTGCCCACAGGAGGAGAAAAGTATCATACAGTGATCTCTCGTCAAGCCTGTGGATTGAACAAAACTGACGGCAAGTCTTGTTCAGGCTAGATGTGGAGAGGTCTACTTGGGAAACTCCCCTTCTTTGGAAGATCATACTGGCCACCTGAGTGTGGAATGACCACTCGCGGCAATGTAAGAAGGACCTGTTGAGAAGGTCCACCATGTTCATGAACCTGGAAGGTGGGATGCTATGATATGGAAACTGTTATGAATGGCAAGATCCCATAAACACATAGCCTCCTGACATAGGTCCGATGAGCAAGATCCTCCCTGCCTGTTGATGTAAAACATTGCAACAGTATTGTCCATTAGAACCTGGACCACTCTGTCCTCCATATAGAGGAGGAATACTTTGGCAGGTTAGGTGTATCGCCTTGAGCTCTTTGACATTTATACGGAGGTTGTGATCTGCTCGTGACCAGGGCCCTTTGGTGCTGAGATTTTTGTCTACATGACAACCCAAACCCAGGTGCAAACAGACACCAGGGTAACCGAAGGTACTAGGCCTTCAAAGGGCATGTCCTGCATCACTGATTGTGGTTCGGACCACCAGCTCAGGGATGATAATATGTGTGGGAGTATCGTGACCACTTGGTCCAACATGTGCCTGCTCGGGGAATACACTGATGTCAGCCATGACTGTAGTGGCCTGAGTCTTAGGTGCACGGATCATATTACATATGTGCAAGCTGCCATGTGATCCAATAATTGAAGGCAAGTATGGGCTGTTGTAAGGGGAGAAGTAAGGATGTCTCTGATGAGGACCTTAACGGCTTAGAATCGAGGGTCTAGGAGGAAGACTCTGGCTTGAGTCGAGAACTGCTCCAATGAACTCAAGTCATTTGATCGGCAATAACATTGACTTTTGTTCATTTATCAATAGGCCCAAGCGATGACAGGTGGTCCTTACAAGGTGTAAGCTGTGCCATACCTGAGACTGGGTCTTGCCTTTGATTAGCCAGTTTCCCAGATAGGGGTAAATCTGTACTTGCTGACATCATAGGTATGTAGGGCCACCACTGCCATCCATTTTGTAAACACTTTTGGGGCGGACAAGAGGCCATCGGACACTACCATGAACTGACAGTGGAAACAGCCCACCACGAACCTGAGGAACTTCCTGTAGCCAGGGAAGATCAAGATGTAGAAATACTCATCTTTTAGGTCAAGGGCGGCATATCAGTGTTCTGGATCCAGTGAGGAAAGAGTGATGGAAACCATACAGAACTTTTAGTCTCTTGACACACTTGTTGAGATGCCACAGGTTTAGGATAGGTTTGAGACCCCCTTTTGTTTTTGGGATAAGAAAGCAGTGGGAAAAACCCTTCGCATGTCTGAAGGAACTTGCTCCATGGGTCTGACCCACAGAAGGGTTTTCTCCTCCTGAGTGAGGAGTTGCTCATGAGAGAGGTCCCCAAAGAGAGACAGAGAAGGAAAGTGGTGGGGAGGGGGCGAGGAAAATTGCAAGGTATAGCCCATTGAAATGATACTGAGGACCCAATGGTCTGACATAATATGGGCTCATGTTGGGAAGAAAGGGGAAAGGCAGTTCAGGAAAGAGAGGGAAAGTGGATGCTGGAAGGAGAATGGAGTGCTGTCCTCGAGCACACCCTCAAAATGGCTGCTGCTGGGGTGTCACAAGGGCCCCGGTTGGGAAGAGAAGGAAGTTAAGGTAGGACGATGGCATTTAAAATGTCTGTCCCTATCTCTCTTTCTATAGGAAGTCAAGCGAGGTGGCCCTTGGAACCTAGTTTGCTGCTGTGGAGGGCAAAATTGCTTCCTTGAGGCCTGTGATGTATAAAGGCTCAATGAACACAGGGTGGCTTTGGACTCTTTTAATCCATGGAGCCTGGCATTCATCTGGTCTGAGAAAAGTGCACTACTGTCAAAGACTGTTGCACTTCCTGGGACAATCCAGACAACTACAGCAATAAACACCTGTACATGGACACAGCAGAGGCCATAGATCTTGCTGACGGATCTGTTGCATCTGGTGCCGCTTGCAGGGTCATTCTGGCTATCATCTTGTCCTCTTCTATAATGGTGGCAAAATCAAGGGAGTGCTCCTGAGGTAGTCAGCAAACTTTGTTAGTGAGTTCCAAATGTTGTAGCTATAATTTCTGAGCAGTGCCTGCTGGTTGGCAATTCTAAACTGAAGGCTGGCTGAGGAATAAAATTTGCAACCAAATAAGCCCAGCTTCTCTGAGTCTTTGTTTTTTGGAGGAGAACTCAGCTGACCCTGCCTCTCTTTCTCACTGGTGGCAGCCACCACAAGGGAACCCAAGAATGGGTGTGTGAAAAGGTACTCAAACCCTTTAGCCAGGACACAGTATTTCTTTTCAGCCCTTTTCAAAGTTGGTGACAAGGAGGATGGTGTTTTAGCATAGGGTCATGACCACCTTAAATACCCCTTTGTGTACAGGTAGTGTGACCTGTGCCAGCGCTACAGCTGCCAGTACAACAAAGAGGTTGTCTAAGGTGTCCTTGAGTTCCTCTGCCTCCGTGCCCAGGTTGGAGGCCACCCTCTTGAGGAACTCCTGGTGGGCTCAAAAGTTGTCTAATGGGACCAAGGGCTCTGCAATGGTGACTGCCTTGTCCGGGGATGAGGATGATGGCAAAGCAGGGGAAGGGGGTGGCATTCCCTCCTCCTGTGCTTGAGCTTACATAGTTGCTTGTTCTTGAGTTTCGGTGCTTTGGTCCAATGCCAAATCCTAAACCTCTTCCTGGGCTAGCTCATCAGTACCTCAGAGAGCTTCCCTGATGAGTGGTACAAATAGGACCTGATGCCATTGGACAGGTCATTGTCCCTGGGGCCAACCTGAAGCTGAAGGCCCTGCACTAGCCCTTTGCACTTTTGAGTGCTGATGTTAGCTGGGATGGGAGCTAAGCTCCTCTTCTGAACCCAAAGAGTAGGACTCTTCTTGCACAGACCAAGGAGGAGCTGGCAGTGCTTCAACCTGGCTACAGTGCAGTGCTGGGAAATGGTGCCGTGGGGAGGTAGACAGATGCCACAAACCTTGGGATTGGTGGTGCCCCGACGAGTGCTGTTGTTGCGGCAAATTGGTGGTGCCAGGGAGCGAGATGCTGGGGATCAGTGCCAGGAAACCTGAGTCTGGTGTCGTGCCACCCGGGACCGGTGCTGGGAAGGCAAAGACCGGTACCTCACAGAACACAATCGGTGCTGTTCAGATGGGGCAAACGTATCAACATGAGAGACTGGGAGAATGATCTCCTCCACTCTGGTGACTGAGGCCACAGCGACACAGAGCTGCGCTGCGGCTCAGGTGAGCAGTACGACTGCTGTGGATAGCCCATCTCAGGCTTTCCCTTTGACACCGGTGCCTTCCCAGTGTAAGATGCTGAGAGATGTCTAGGGGTCAGAAGCAGCATTAGGGCCATTAGGTCCCTTGCTGATTGAAACACCTCCAGCATCAATGGAATCACTACTGGACGGCCCCCTTGGACTGATGTTGGGGGTGGTTCCCTCATTGGGTTTGGTGGTCTGGGTGGAGAACCCAGCTCTTGACATCCCGCTGCAGCAGCTGGCCTGGCAGGGGTCCTGCACCTGGTGCCGCTTTTTTATTCATCTTTGGTGCAGGAGAGCAGCCTTTATCTGTGTGCTGTTTTGTCTGCTGCTCTTTTAGAGCTGGAAAAAAGGAGCGGTACTGCAAGGAACCTGGTGCCAATGTTGCAACTCTGCACTGAGTCAGCATGGGGGGCCTCTAAAACTGGTCTCAGTGATACCTTCATGAGTAGGACTTTTAGCTGGATTTCTCTGTCTTTTTTTGTTCTCGGTCTGAAACCCTTGCAAATTTTGCACCCTTTTTATGTACTTCCCCCAGACACCTCAAGCAGCTGTAGTGGGGGTTGTTCAGCTGGAAGAGCTTGCTGCAGGTAGCGCAAGGTTTAAAACCCAGGGCATGGGGCATGCCCCGCTTTCAGGCAATTGTTCCTACCAGGACTACTCACACTAAATACGAACTATCTACAATTAACTTGGAAAACTAAACTAGAACACTAAGAACAGTATTAGGCACTTGCAACAGCAAGACAGAGAAGAGTTCCAGCAGCTATCATGGGCAGAAACAAGGAATTGAGGGTGTGCAGGGCTAGCGGTGCCTCATATACAGCAGGATCAGCACAGGGCTCCAGAGGGCCCCAGAGCTGGGCCTACGGATATTGCTAAGGGAAAAAAATTCCAGTAACCATGCATGCGGGTGCACACACACCTAGAATGGAATCGACATGAGCAAGCACTCAAAAAAGAACCTTGGATAAGAATTTTAGATGCATATAAAGAGCCATACATCCCCCTGGGATTACATTGTCATATTGAAAGTAAACATAGTAAATTTTCCATACGCTCTAAATCTATAACAAAATCAATATGATTATGAAAATTAATATGTTAATAGTATCTTTAAGTATATACACAGATTAGATGTTTTGAGGAATTTTTGTACAAGCTTTATTGTCATGAATTGTAAAGTAACAGAAAAAGAAAACATGGACAGGCAAGGTGTAGCTCCTTCGTTAAAAAATAAAATAAAGTAAAATAAAAATCAGCCTTTTCTAGTTTTTTTACTTACAGCTAGATTTCTACACAAAGAATGAGGGAATAGATACCTGAACTAGAAAGAGTAGCACCAACATCATAAACTTGTATTTAATTTTGTCTGCAAATTTGAAAGCAAAAAATCTCCTAAATATTTTTTCTTTGCTACTCTCATTGCACCCGTTTTTGAGACAGATGCTAATACCAACACAATTGTTTATCTTTTGTAGATACTTAAATAAAATAGTTGATGGGTTACTTATGTCTTCTGCACGTTTGTTAACCTACAAATGCTTGAAGGTTCACAACATAAGACTGCAAAATCAAAGTAAGAATTTTCCAGAACTCCTGCTTTGGTGTCCCAACTAACAAAATCTACTTAAAATTATTTTTTACTTAACTAGACTAAGTCCAATAAGTGGCTGAAATTAAAACTTGGCAATTTTGACTGAGAAGAACTGTATTAAATTTAATCATTCTGAACATGTTCTAGTTTTAGAATACAAATATTTACATTAGTAAGTGTTACTGATGCTCTGTCTTGCAAGCCATTTGCTCAAGCTGTGTTGGTTCATAAACATGCTGGCCTAATTTCTTCTTTGAAGAAATTTTACAAAAGGAAGTTTTCATTTTATGGTTCTATTTTAAATACATCTCATAATTATTAATTCCCTATCCCTACCCCCTGACCAAGGAGAAACCAGGACAAGAATAGTGACTTAGAGGTGTTTCTCTGAGGCACAATGTCTCCTGAGGCTAACTCTTGAGAAGTTACAGTCTGCATACAACCTCTTGCTCAGGACTGCTCCTAAAGTCACAATCCATACCTATATACACACAAAATCACATCATCACTTGACATACAGCAAGTTCTGGGGTGGATTCACAGCAATTAGGTGGATGTCTATCATGCAATACAGCCAGAGGGGATAGGAGATAAGAGTTAGGGAAGGAATTTTGACTAAACCTGGCAACAACCTCTACTCCGTGAGAGGTGCCATTGGATTTCTAATGGTTATTTACAACACAAACCTTAATTCGTAAAATTCTGCTTCAAAAGAACTACATACAAAAAATTACATGTAACTGAATTTGTTACCCACGTGGTGGCAGTGGTCTCTATGCAATAAACTACATTTACAATGCATTGTTGGGCTGCCTCAGATGAACTCTGCTCACTCTGCCAAGATTTTTAACATTCCAAACTTCTGAGCAGCTTCAAACAAATGTAAGTCAGAAACAGAATGTCTTCTCAACTTCCTTCCCCCATGCATACTAAAAAACACAATAAAATGAGCCTAAGGCTTAGAGCAGTAATTCACACCTAGACTAGTAACACTTTTAAGGGCAGATGTCCCAGTCTCTAAGAGTTAGAAACAGGTGCTTTATACCACAGCTGAGGTAATGAATCTTCATTACTGATGTTGTAAGGGACTTGACTCTAGCACTGGTAGATTATGGTGTATGTTACAATCACATATAGAAATTTTTTTTAGAAATGTCTAAAAGTTATGTAATATTTATCATTAGAACAATGGTTCTCAAACTTTTTGTATTGGTGACCTCTTTCACAC
This sequence comes from Mesoclemmys tuberculata, assembly GCA_007922155.1. NCBI lineage: Eukaryota > Metazoa > Chordata > Testudines > Chelidae > Mesoclemmys > Mesoclemmys tuberculata. The sequence continues at coordinate 32,122,685 of ML675626.1, read as the reverse complement.
AGCAAGCCTCTGAATGCAACCCCATGACCCCTGTGCTCACCCCCTTTCGCCCCCCCTGGACCACATGGGTGCCCCCCTTCATCCCAGCCCTGCATACCCCCTCATGCACCCACCTGGAGCAATTGACCTACATGTATGAAGCAAAGCCCCCTGTCGAACACTGCTCCTCCATGAGCCCTCCTCCTAGAGGGCTGTGGGGTGGGGCAAGTGAGGTGCAATGTCAGGGCTCCCTGAATCCAGGTCACTCCCTACCTGGGGTGCGTAAGGGGAGGGCAGAGAGCAACAGCTTCTTATGCTCCAGCGGGAGGAAGCAGGGAGGCTCACAGCCCCACACCTGGGCTTTCACACCTGGGCTTTTCACACCTGGGCTTTCAGCTCCATGGGTGGTGGCACTCTGAGCTCACAGCCCCATGCCTATCTGGTGTCAGGGCTGCTCACAGCTCACTATTCCCATATAATCACATTGCAACCCCAACCCCCAGTCTGAGAATCAATGCATTAGAATATCTCTTTCATTACCTTTGTATCATAAAAATGGAGCCTGGTTTTATAAATGGGCAACAAAAGTTTTTTTTACTAATATCAAAGATGTAAGACTAAGGATCTGCACTAGCCTGCTATGGACTAACTGGCCACGTATACCCTGCTGACGTACATTAAAAGTTCATTTATAAATTCTGACCTAATCCCATTTGGTCCAATAAAAGATATTACCTAACCCATCTTGTGTCTCTAGTATACTGGGACTGACAGGCCTACAACACCACTGCATAGCATATGAAGACAGATTTGCAAAGTTTTTTTTTTTTTTTAAAAAGGAATTTTTCACAGTGGTTGTTTTGGTTGTGAAATTTAGAGGAAGACATGAATAAAAAACTAATTTAAAATCAACTTATTAAATTTCCATGTGTATTATAGTGAATCAAGCTCACTTGAATCAAGTTCAGTGTAATTTCCCCTTAATTTTATCTATTTGTTTGTCCTTAGATTATAAGCTCCTCAAACCAAGCACGCACCTAAGTGGTTGGAAAGAGCCTTGCACGTAGTGGGCACTACTGCAAACAAACAATTATTTTTAAAAAATGCAACCTTTAATTTTTGTAAATACTTAACAACAAAAGAAAGTTGCAAAACAAAATCTGTTTTAACCCTTTGTTCAATTCATTACTTCCTGAGGAAGTTTTCTTTGAGGACTAAAACTTTCCATGCTCAAAAGGAGGAAAACTATATGAAAGTCAATCTGTTTTTGAGTTATCTGAGCCATAATAAAAAATAAAATCCTGCCCACCATTATCTACTACTACATATGGCTGCCAGAACTTAGAAGTTATTTTCCAATGTCACTGCCCTACTGAGAAGTCTGATGTGATCCTACACAATTGATTCATCTGGAAAGACAAATTGCATAGGAAAGACCAAAGACAATTCCCTCCAGGGCCAAGAGCTTCAAATCAGAGCTAAAAATCAGACTGGGTGCTCCTCTGAATACCTCCACCATTCTCAGGTTGCGTCTTCCAGAACACATCTGATTAACATGGTCTGATGGGGCAAATCACCTTTACAGCTGCATAAACTTGAGCTAAGTGTGCACCCGTGTGATTCTTTCATTTTTCTGCTCTCTTATCTATATTTTTCTTTATAAAAAAAATCTAGGATGTTAAATGGAAAAAAAGCTGTGTGAAATGCAACCACGGTGAAAATTTAAACATCAGGGTAAAAACATTTAAGTCTCTGTGGTTCTCATAGCACCTTAACTCATCCATGTTAAACAAAGACAGTATTTTTTATTACTTGTTGAGCCAGTGGTGTTAAACTCTGGGAAGGGCTGAATTTTGTTTAATTATAGTCTGCTGGCCAGAGTTCAGTCATGATTACACTCCTCACAGTGCAGAGTGGAACACCCACTTGATGTCAACAGAATGCTTGCACAGAAGAAAAAGGAAAGAATACAGCCCTTATGTTGTAACCAAATGTTTCGTTATTATTTGTTCAGTGCCTTATTGTTGCATTCATCACATAGACCTTTTCTTTTTCAAAGTACTTTAAAAATGCTAGTTAAACCCCAAAAAACCCTGCATGATATGTCAGTATTACTCAAATTTTATACCCAGGGGAACTACAGCAACCAGATTGAATTACCTGCCCATTCCAGAGGGAAACAGTGCCAGGATTAGAAAACGGGCTGCTCCTGGCTCCCATCCCCCATATGCAACTTGCAAATAATTCAGAATTATAAACACTATGAAAGTCTTGAACTCCTTGAATTTCCTGACTTTTGTGTTTTAAATTCCTCAGACTTCAGTTTATTTTTACATTGTACACTTTGAAGAGATAAGGGTTGTAAAATTTAAATTTTTATTAACTTGAAAAACTACTCGTGGCTGAAGAAATGTAGTAGGAAGTTCACTTTCACTTGGGCCAGAGGCCTCATTACCAACAGCGAACACTGGAATGGAGAAATGCTATTTTGGCAGTAAAGAACTGAGAGGAGTCTGGAATATGCTTCACTAGCAAGATTCAGATTTAGCATACGATGTAAAAAGTGAAGTATGTTGCTTCTTTCTCATCCTTCTACATGGCTTCTTATACCTACGTGATGCAAATGCATTGCTTTTTCTGGTGTGTATGTATATCACAGCCTCTGTGCATACTGGTGTCATCTTTTCTCCCTTTTTACATTTTCGTAAGTCACAGTTCCTTATAGGACAGAATTTTTACCTGGGACCACTGTTTTTCATATATTTCTAATATACTTTCCACCCAACCAGATTATCTCCATGTTTGCTGAAAAGCAATGACAAACTAAAATCAGATGTGACACCAGCTGGCTAGATGGGGCACTCACCTTTGTTCAATATTTATTTACTTTACCTTTTCCAACAACTGCAATTAGAATCTAAGCAAAAGAGTTGATAGCTAGGCTAATGTAAATAGAAAGTGAAAAAGTGCAAGTCTAATTACCTTTTCTTTTCTAGACAGCAAATTGATTTTCTACCTCTTTCTTTTTCAGGATGAGTTGCTCTCTTTCCTGACTCTTCTTTGTAGTCCAGAGTAAAAAAGTCTGGTCTAACAGAAGACTACACTTTTACAAATTAGCTTCTGTAAGTAGAACACTCAATGTTTGTTTGGTCTGTTCAGACTAGAGGCCAATTTGACTGCTGGAGCTTCCATAAAGGAGATACTATTTTGCAGCCTTTTAGGATTTGATATTTTATGGCAAGTCTAAACTGGGAAGGTTTTCTTTGTGGGGCTAAGTCTCACGTTAGGTATAAAAGCCTATCTTTCCTTTTATTACTACTAATTTTTATATCTCCAAAGAGGTGCATGGTTCTTTACAAATAAAAAACTCAACATGACAAACAGATGGTGGTATGGGACAGGCTAAATTAGATACAGTGCAGCAAGGAATAACCAGCAAAGGGAGACGGCGGTATGGAAGAGACCAGCATTATAACAGCAAGGCCATGAAATATACTTCTAGTATGCATGAGTCTTCTTGGGTCCTTTAAAAAGCAATTCAGCTTCAGAATAAAATGATGCTGAAAACAGCAAGAACACTGAGTGTGTTGCAAAGCTAAGCAAAAGCAGTCAATCTTGAGAAGACATTTGAAGGTGTCAGTCAAGTATGGCTGCATGATGCATTGAGTCAGTGAGGTTATGCTAAGTCTTGAGGCTGAATAAGAAAAAACAGAATTATTCATGGGAGGAGACAACCAAGGATGTGTCAAAGTGTGCAAAGTTGGCAGAACGTAAGGCATGACAGGGGAGTTGGGAGATATGAGACACACGTGGAGCAATGCAGAGACTTGAGTTGGGATTAAGAATTTGAATGTAGGAACTACATCTACACAGAAGTAGATTGGGAGTCAGTGCAAGTTAGGCAGGTGGGTATGTGTGAATAGTAAGAAAAAGAAGTAGTCATAACATTGGACAAGAAAGATGCTTTTAATGGTAGCTTGATGGAAGGATATGTGGGACCCAATACAAGATTAAGGAAAGACCTCGAGGTGGCTACAATCAAGGCAACAGATGACTAGGGCATAGATTGAGGTTTTAGCAATATGTATAAATCATAGTATAAGAATTATGTTTGAGATACAGAGAAGGAACCTGTAGAATTTAAGACAATGTCTGGGGAGTAGGAGAGACAGAAGTTGAATAAGAACACTAAAGTTGCAATCCTGGGTAACTGGGAGGATGGTGAAATTATCAACAGTGACAGAGAAGGGAGGAACAAGCAAGTGTTTGAGAGGAACACTTCATTTGTGCCACATTCAATTTGAGTTGGGGACAGGACATCCAGAAGCTGGTGACACAGTTACAGATGCACGAATAAACTGAGAGTGGGGGATGAAGTCAATTTTGAAGTCACCTGCACAGGCATGGTAATTAAAAACGTGGAGGTTGGAGAGGAGAAGAATGCAGAGAATGAGATCAAGAATAGAGTCCAAAAGGACAGACTGGAAAAGGGGTTGAAAGAGGATGAGCCATCAAAAGACACAGTGAAGGAACAGAGAGAATTAGAGGAAAGTGAAGTAGACAATACACTTAATTTGGAGGTGAAGAGCATGAACTTAATGGAACACTGATGGGTTGGAAGAGGTGGTTAAGAAGGACATCTCTGTATTAGTGAAAGGGTGAAGGAAGAGAAGATGAAGGCGGAAAAGAGGAATGTTGTCTCTGGTAAGTCAATGTCCTTGGAAAAAACCCAGCAAGGTCTAGGTTGAAAGAGGTGGGGGTAGCTGCAGAAGAGGCTTCAGAAGAGAGTCAAGGGTAGAGAACAGGCAGCAGGGATTGTAAGCATAAGTGTCAAATTTGTAGACAGAACTGGTAGAAAAAATAATTTGTATCTGAAAGTGTCTGCAAAATCCCTAGATTTTCTTCTAAGGAACTTAGGGTATGTCTACAAGAGGATAAAAACCTGCAGCTGGCCCAGGTCAGCTGACTCAGGCTCATGGAACTCAGATTTTGAGGCTGGAAAGACAAACAAAACCTGATCTGCAGAAATTTGGGCTTGGGTTAGATCCTGGGCTTGAGGACCCTGAGAAGGTGAAGGGTCCAATGGCTTGGACTCCAGCCCAAATATCTACACAGTAATTTTTCAGTGCCAGAGTCCAAGCCCAAGTCAGCTGATCCAAACCAGTTACAGGTTTTTTGTATCTCTATGTACACATACCTTAGCAGCACAGAAGCAGGAATGGAAGAAATGGATGTGACAAGACAGTCAAATATGGGAATGGTGGGATAACACAATAGTGAGACAGTGAAGAGAAAAGGTTGGGTGTGGAGAGGAGGATGGCACCAAGGGAAGAAATGTCAAAAAGCAGTGAAATGAAGGCTCAGGCTGAAAGCTCCAGAGGAATCTGATTTGTTAATGGACTAAAGATTATGTAAAGTTAGTGTGATGCAGTCAGAGAATAATGAATGATGTTAAAATGGTGGCAGATGACAGAACAAGGAGCAACGGTCTTAGGTTGCAGTAGTCTGGAAGCTGACCTTGTCTGTGAAGACAGAGGCAAAAAGGCATTGAGTACCTCAGCTTTCTCCACATTCTCTGTCACTAGGTTGCCTCCCCCACTCTGTAATGGGCCCACACTTTCCTTAATCTTCCTCTTGTTGCTAACATACCTGTAGAAACCCTTCTTGTTCCCCTTCACATCCCTTGCTAGCTGCAACTCCAGTTGCGCTTTGGCCTTCCTAAAAGGAAACCAACCTTAAGTAAGTTATGGTGTCTTGTGGTTATAGAACAAATTTTTGGGATCTCTGATTAAGTTAATTCTATTTAGGTATTTATATGACACTCCTCACAGTAGAATCTGAGTACCTACAGTCACCTGATTGCATCTACAAAGACAGAAAAATGGAAAAAACAGAAAAAATACAAAACTAAATCTAGTAGTTGGGTAGAAGGCAGATATTGTACTAGTTATTCAGAAACAATTAAAAACCTTTATCGTCAGATGTGAGGGCTGATTTTTATTGATTTTTTTAATGTCTAAGTGAAGTGCTTCTTTTCTGTTGTAATAGACATATAGTAAAAAGAGATGTCTGATAAATAAAACAATTATATATTGGCACAGTGATCATTATTAGTAACTTTTTTACAAGTATTTACACTTACATTTCCAGATTGCCCATTGTTATTTGTAATGCTGTTTGTGGAGTTAAGACTGCTGCTCCATTCATTTGCAATTCCTATGCTGTCTGCTGAAAACAGATGAGCGCCTGGCTTTGATTGACAACCAGTCTGCAGTATGACTACATTCATGGTGTCCTCTGTTGAAGGAATCCCCAACAAATTACACACAGATTTGGTATTTAGCTGTGTGAATTCAACAATTACATACCCAATACCAAATATAACACCTCTCACATGGGAACATTTAACTACGTAAATAAAAACTTTGTTTCTGAAAACAAAATAATACAAACATAAAGCAAAGTCAGTATGAAAAGGATGAAATTTAGTATTTATGCATCTATGGCCATTAATGAACTTAGTAAAAAATAGATGTCTGTAACTCCTTTTCTCCTCATTACTTGGTCCAACAAAAATCCATGGGAGCAAAAAAGATCAGCATCCTAAGAATGCAAGGTCTTATTAGAGGTTTTGCTGTATTTTCAAGAATCTAGGACACCATAATGTTTACAGACAACATTTTTAGGATACCTGGTTGCAAAGATAAACATGACATTGTAAACTGAATTACTATCTTTTTACCTGGCAGTACAGTGAATCTATAGTATCACATCAAAAGAAAAGGAAGTCACTCACCTTGTGCAGTAATGATGGTTCTTTGAGATTTTTCCCCTATGAATGCTCCACTGTAGGTGTGTGTGTGCGCGCCCCTGAGCCTTTGATTGGAGATCTTTGATAACAGTGTCCATTCAGCCTGCCTACGCATTCTCCCTCCCCTGAACTCTGCCTCACGCTAACTAGTGCTGAGCAGGTGAACCATCCTTAGTTCCTTCTCTACCACACAGCCCCATAAAACTCCAATGTAGAGAGGAGAAGGGTGGGTTGTGGAGCACCCACAGGGACAAGCATCTTGAAGAACTATAATTAATGCACAAGGTGAATGACTTCCTCTTCTTCTTCGAATAGTGTCCCTATGGGTGCTCCACTGCACATGATTCCCAAGCAGTATACTCGATGGGAGGTTGGAGCTTTGGAGTCGAGTCTGTTATAGATGACAATACTGTGGAGCTGAAGATAGCATTGGAAGTGATCGCATAGTGTTCTGTGAATGTATGAGCAGACATCCAAGTCACTGCCCCGCAGATTTCCGAGATAGGAACATTCTTGAGGAAAACAATAGAGAGGGAAACCTATCTTGTGGAATGTGTACAGATTCTGATGGAGGTAACATTGCAAGCATGATAGCAATGGTTAATACAGTTTGAGATCCATTTGGAGAGTCTCTGGGCTGATATCACTGCACTGGTTGACCTTTCTGCAATGGATAGGAAGAGCTTAGGAGATTTCCAAAAGGCCTTCGTCCTGTCCAAATAAAAGGCCAAAGCCCTCCTCATGTCTAGCATATATATTATAGCCTCCCTGTTGTCACAGTGAGGCTTTGAGTAAAAGGGTGAGAGAATTGGTTTACTTGAAAAGCTGAGGCCATGTTGGGCATGAACTCTGGGTGTGGCCTAAGAGCGACCTTGTCTTTAAAGAATACTGTGAAGGAGGGTGTGCCGTCAGTGCTGCTATCTCCCTTAGTGTCCTTGCCGAGGTGATAGCCACTAGAAATAGTGTCTTCATTGACAAGTATGTAAATGAGCAAGCAGCCATAGGTTCAAAGGGCAGTCTACGTAGGCTCTTTAAAAAAGGATTGTTACGTATCTTGTAACTGTTGTTGTTCAAGATGCGTTGCTCATGTCCATTCCATTGTAGATGTGTGCACGCCTCCATACAGTTACTGGAACTTTTTTCCCTTTAGCAGTAGAGCCGTCTCCGGCGTTCCCTGAAGCCCTGCGCACATGCTGAGGTATATGAGGCACTGCTGGCCCTAGGCCCCCTCGGTTCCTTCTTGCTGCCAACTCCAAAGCGGGGATGGGGTGTGGGTCATGGAATGGACATGAACTCAAAGAACAGTTACAAGGTAAGTAACCGTCTTTTCTTCTTCGAGTGCTTGCTCATGTTGATTTCATTGTAGATGATTCACAAGCAATACCTCAGAGGTAGGCTGAAGTTACAGATGAGCTACCTGTAGCATCACTCTGATGAAACCTGCATCATCTCACACCTGCTGGACGATAGTATAGTGGGATGTCAAGGTGTGTACTGAGGACCAAGTAGCAGCCCTGCAGATGTCTTGCACAGGCACTCTCACTAGGAAGGCTGTCGATGAAGCTTGAGCTCTGGTCAAGTGGGCTGTAATTATCTCCAGAAGGGGCACCTTCGCCTGCTCATAGCAGAACCTGATGCAGAAGGTTATCCATGATGAGATGCACTGTGTGGAAACAGGTGAGACTTTCATCCAATCTGCTACCGTGACGAAGAGCTGCGTAGATCTCCAAAACGGTCTCATGTGCTTGATGTAGAAAGTTAGTGCCCACTTAACGTCTAGCATGTGCCACCTCCTCTCCACCCACAAACCATGTGGTTTGGGAAAAAATTCAGAGAGAAAAATAGCTTGGTTATAATGAAATTGGGAGACCACCTTAGGCAGGAAGGCCAGGTGTGGCCGTAACTGAACTTTTTCTTTATAAAACATAGTATAAGGAGGACCTGCAGCTAGACCCTCTTCACCCCCTTCAGGAACCTGATTGTCATAGGGTGGGAGAAAACTGATCTCCGCCATAAAGACTGGTGGAACACCGAGATAGCCGCTAGGTGCGCCCTCAGCGAAGCCATGGCTAGGCCCTGAAGCTTTAAATGCAACAAGTATTCCAGGATTGCCTGTATTGGCGACGATCAAAGTGAAATTCCCTGGGACTTTGCCCAACAGGTAAATCGCTTCCATTTTGCCCAATACATGACCTGTCTGGAAGTCTTCCTGCTACCCAGAAAGATTTGCTGGACTTGTGCTGAACAGGCTTGCTTGTCTGCGCTCAGCCACGGAGCCTCCATGCCGTGAGGTGTAAGGCGTCCAGGTCCGGGTGTAGCAAGTGACTGTGTCCCTGGGACAGGAGATTGTGCCATCTTGGTAGCTCCAGCAGAGGGCTGGCGGGGGGTTGGGGGGGAGCGGCATGCGGTTGATAGGTCCAGCAGCATGCTGAACCAGTGCTGGCATGGCCAGCACGGTGCAATCAACATAACGTCCGCCTTGTCCTTCTTGATTTTCAGCAGCACCTTGTGAAGAAGAGGAATGGGTGGAAACATGTATGTGAAGCTCCCTGACCACTGCAGAAGGAAGGCATCAGATAGTGACCCGGCCTCCAGACCACAGAGGAAGCAGAACTGTGGGCATTTCCTGTTCCATGCTGAGGCAAACAGGTCCACCTGGTGAGACCCCCACCTTTGGAAAATCATACAGACCACATCTGGATGAAGCGACTAGTCATGGCAGGGTAAGAAGAACCTGCTAAGACAGTCCACCTCGTTGTTCCTCACTACAGGTAGGTGAGAGGCTATTATGTGAAAATCATGCCTCCCCACCAGGTTGCACAAACTGCTTCTTTGCAGAGGGCTGAGAAATGGGCTCCCCCTTGTCTGTTGATGTAATACACGGCTGCTGTATTGTCTGTCAGTATATGCACCACCTTGCCCGCAATGAAGTGGAGAAACACACCGCAAGCTAGACGTATAGCCTGTAACTCCCTCAGGTTGACGTGTCTCTCCTCCCTTGACCAGATCCCTTGCGTGCTGAGGTTGGCGCTGATATGGGCCCCGCATCATAAATCCAAGGCATCCAATACCAGAGTGACCAAGGGGATTAGCTCCTCGAACGGCACACCCAACACTGCCTGGGGGCTCCGCCACCAGTCTAGTACGGCCAGAATCTGGGGGTGAGCTGTGACCACTCCGTCCAGGGAATGTCTTCTTGGGGCATAAACTGAGGCGAGCCATGACTGAAGTGTTCTGAGTTTCAGCCAAGCAAGCCTCACCACATAAGTGCAGGCTGCCATGTGGCCTAACAGCTGCAGACAGTACCTGGCTGTTGTAGTCGGGCAGAGGTGCAGGTGAGCGATGATGGAGGACATTGCCTCGAAGCGGGGCTGGAGAAGGAAAGTTCGGGCTTGTGAAGAGCCCAGGACTGCCCCAATGAACTCTATTTGCTGCACCAGAGTTAATGTGGACTTCTGTTTGTTTACTAACAGGCCCAGCCAGCAGCAGGTGACATATCAGACTTACACTGCTCTGGATTTGGGCCCGGTTTCTGCCCCTGATTAACCAATCATCCAGCTAGGGGAAAATGTGGACCCTTTTTCGTCTCAGGTGTGCCACTGCTACCCCCATTAATTTTGTAAGCACCCTTGGGGCTGAGGAAAGGCCAAAGGGCAATGCCACAAACTGGTAGTGGGAGCTGGCCAACACAAAATGGAGGAAATGTCTGTGGTTGGGCAAAATAGAAACGTGGAAGTATATGTCCTTCAGATCGAGGGTGGCATACCAGTCTCCTGGATTGAGGGAGGGAATTATGGAGGCGAGGGAGACCATTCGAAATTTCAGTCTCTTGAGATATTTGTTGAGACTGCGCAGATGTAGGATAGGCCTGAGACCCCCTTTCTCTTTGGGAACGAGGAAGTACCTCGAGTAAAACCCCTTCCCCTCATGTCCTTTGGGACTGCTTCTATGGCCCCCAGTCTGAGAAGGGTCTCTACCTCTTGAGTAAGAAGTTGCTCGTGAGAGGAGTCCCTGAAGAGGGACGGGGGGCATTGTTGGGAGGAGTGGAAGTAAACTGGAGAGCATAGCCTGCCGAAACTATGCCAAGGACCCAACAGTCCAATGTGACCATGGCTCATTCAGACAGGAAGAGAGCTAGGCAGTTCAGGAAGGGACAGAAAGGATCCAGGGAACTGTCTGGAATGCCGTCCTTGGGCACACCTTCAGAAGGACCATCTTCGATTACTGGATTGCTTAGATGACCCTTGCATTGGTCGACATTTTCTAGAACCCCCATTTTGTCCCTTTGCCTATAGGTGTGAACCTCTGTGGCTGGTATCTCTGCTGCTGCTGACTTTGAGGATGGAACTGGAGCCTTGAGGCCTGGGGCCTATAAAGACCCAAGAAGAGGCGCATGGCCCTCAAGTCTTTGAAGACCATGCAACTTCACATCCATCTGGTCCAAAAACAAGGCTGACCTGTTGAAGGGGAGGTCCTGGATGGACTGTTGGACCTCCTGGGACTGTCCCGAGGACTGCAGCCACAAGCACCTACGCATACAGATGGCGGAGGCCATGGCTCTGCCCGCTGAATCTGATGCATCTGAAGATGCCTGCAGTGCTGTTCTAGCCACTGTAATACCCTCATTCAGGATGGTGTTAAAGTCCAGTGCCTCGTCCTGCTTGAGAGAGTTCCAGAGATTGAGATTGAAATTGTACCTGCCCAGAAGAGCCTGTTGATCGGCAATGCAAAACTGCAGGCTTGCCATCGAATAAACTTTTCTTCCTAACAAGTCCAATTTCTTATTGCCCTTATTCTTGGCCGTGGTACTGGGCTGTCCCTGTCTATCCCCCTGGTTGGCAGCATCTACCATCAAGGTACCAGGGCAAAGGTGGGTGAACAAGTACTCAAACCCTTTAGCCAGAACATAGTATTTCTTTTTGGTTCCCTTAGAGGTTGGAGCCACTGATGAAGGGGTCTGCCATAGGGCCTTCAGTATTTTTATTCCCCCAAAACAAAACCTGGAAGGGGGCAATGAGGAAGCTACCACAGTACAAAACTGGGGCAGGTCCTATGGGCAAGCCTCCCAAAATGCAAACTGAGGGGCATCGGGGGGGTCTACTCAAACACAAACCTGGGGGTGGAGGCCTATCCGGAGTGGACCGTGGCAGGATCTGGGCAGAACTACAGATCCCAGCATGCTCTGGGCTGCCATTGAGGGCGATGGGGAGGGGCCTGGTGCACTATGCAGGCTGGGAGGGGCAGCAGAAGCTGCAGCAAGCAGACGGAGCAGGCCATGCCCAGGTAGGCTGGGATGGGAAACAACTCCCCCATCCCCAGTATGGTTTGGGGGCATGTGCCGGGGAGGGGGCAGGGAGCCAGGGATTGCTGGGGGGAGGGGGCGGGGGGAGCGGAGAATGAAAGGTGAGCCTCCACTGTCTGTCCTCAGTGTGGTCCCATGCTCAACCCTACTTTCTTGGATGGTGTGGGGGAACGACCTCACTCCGCACATTGTTTTTGCTGTTTCTTCCTCAATGTAGAAAAGGAGGTCCGATGCAGAGGCGAAGCTGGTGCCAATGGCGCGTTCTGTGTTGATGCCACACTCGGTACTGAGGCAGAGCAAGTTGGTTCGAAGGCCAGTCTGAGTGCTGCCTCCATTAGTAAGGCTTTCAAGCGGATTTCCCTGTCCTTTTGAGTTCTAGGTCTGAAAGCCTTACAGATCTTGCATTTATCTTTGCAGTGAGCTTCCCCCAGGCACTTTAGGCAATTAACATGGGGATCGCTCAGTGGACAAGCTTTTCCACAGGAGGAGCAAGGCTTGAAGCCCGGTGACCGGGGCATGCCCTGCTCCTGGCAAAAGTCCCAGCCGGGACTATCCTAACTAACTACCACCATTAACAACACTTAAGGTCTAATCTACCTAACTCAGAGAAACAACAAATGATTAAGAAGTAACAAAAAGGACTGAGAGCCCTTCTGATGCAAGCTGTAGCAGTTCCAACAACCATCACAGGCGAAAAGAAGGAACTGAGGGGGCATAGGGCCGGCACTGCCTCATATACTGCGGCATGTGCAGAGGGCTCCAGGGAGAGCCGGAGCCAGCCTTACAGGTACTTGTAAAGGGAAAAATGTTCCATTAACCATGCACGGAGGTGTGCACAGACCTACAATGGAATCAACATGAGCAAGCACACGAAGAATAACTAGATTTAGAGCCCACACTGGAGTGGGGTATCTGGGTTGGGAAAAGAGGTTCGTTATGCCCTTGAGAAATCTCTTTGTAGCTAGGTACGTGAAAACCATGTATCCCTCTATCTGTTGATGGAAAGCCGCTAAGGCTGCCAGGTATAATTCGAGTGTCCTGAGAGATAGACCTGCCCTCTTGAGATCTAGTATGCAGTCCAACACCATGGGGAGGATGGAAGATGTTAGGGTGATTTGTTTTGAATTACATCAAACCAGAAACTTTGTCTGCTTTTGAAGGTAAGTGCATTGGGTAGCCGATTGTCTACTGTGCAGTAGCACTTCCTACACCTCCGTGGAGCAGCAGCTCTCTCTGTGTTGGAATCAGGAAGGAACCCAGCCTTGAGCCAGAGTATCTGTAGGTTGGGGTGGAGAGTTTGCCTTTCATTCTGTGAAAAGAGAGAAGAAGTGGGTTGAAAAGGGACTGGTGGATATGTCGCAAGCTGTGACAGGTAAGGTACCAAGTCTGTCACGGCCAGGTGGGACCAATCAGTATAAGGTTTGCTTTCTCTTTTTATTTTTATCAGGACTTTCAAGAGCAGAGGTAATGGGGGAAAAGGCACATAGGTGGCCTTTTTCTCATTGGAGAAGGAGAACATCCCCTGATGAGTGTTCTCCAAGGCTGGCTCTGGAGCAATAAAGAGAGCATTTCCTGTTCAGATAAGTTGCAAATAAGTATATTGTCAGGGTCCCCCATTGACAGAATATGCTGTGGAGCACTGTTGGGTTCATTTCCCACTTGTCACTGAGATGCTCTGCTGTTATATTTTGCACTCCTGGTAGGTAGGCTGCAGATATTTATATTGTACATGCACGCTGTGTTGTCTGTCATGATTTCAGTGTGTGTATCTCTGATCAGTGGAAGAAAGCACAATCATTTCTGACCAAAGGCCAAGAACCAATCTTCCCTTTCCAGAGATAGAATAATTGCTTCTAATGGGACCATCTTGAATGTTTGTGTCTTTATGTATTTGTTCAGTGCTGAGGTCTAGTAAGGGCCTCCAACCTCCTTTTTTCTTGGGGATCAGGAAATATCAGGAATAAAAGCTTTTGCCTCTGAAATGAGCCAGAACAGGTTCTAAGGCTACTAGACATAAAGGTGATCTATTCCCTATCTTAACAGTCTCTCTTCATGAGGGTCCCTGCAGAGGGACAGGGAGGGAGGGAGGTAAATTGGAGAGAGTATCCTTTGGAGATAATCTCCAACACCATCTGGCAGTAGTTATGTTTTCCCAATTTTGAAGGAACAGCGCAAGGGGGCATCCAAAGGGATGCGAATGGTTTGTGAGTTGCAATTTGACCACAGCATCAAAACTGGTGTTTCGAGATGGAAGGTTGGGATTTGAGGAGATGATGGTTTACGCCTCTGAAATTTTGACTTCTTTTCCTGTGGTTCATAGTAGCACTGTGATAGATACCAGGGCAGACGTGATTTGTGGGACTGAGGATTAAATTTCCCTTTTCTGCCGCAGTTTGTAGATCCCCGATGACCAAAGTGCGGATGGCTCTGCAGTCCTTGAGAGTGTGGAGTGAGGCGTTAGTCTTATCTGCAAACAATTTAGAGCCTTCAAAAAGGAGGTCCTCAGCTGTTGTCTGCACTGCTTTTGGCAGCCCCGAAAGATGTAACCACAATGCCTGTCACATCACTATCACTGTTGATACTAAAAGTGCTGCTGTATCCACGGGATCTAGTGCACTCTGGACTGCTTTTCTCACCACTAACTCCCCCTCATGTATGATGGTCAAACTGTTCTCATTGTGCTTCACTTAGGTGGTCAATAAAAGTGTTAAGTTTGGCATAATTCATGTGGTCATATTTTGCCATTAAGACCTGATAGTATGTGATTCTAAATTGCAAGGTCTCCGAGGAGTACGCCTTCCTTCCAAGTCAAGTTTTTCCACTCCCTATCATAAGAGCTGGATTTTGTGTGATGTTGGCAGCCATGAGAATTCGCCGCATCCACAACAATGAAATTAGGTGGAAAGTGTGAAAAAAGGAATTCAGTATCCTTGCGAGGGGTGCAGTATTTTTTTTCAGCCCATATGCATGTTGGTGTGACCAAGACTGGTGTTTGTCATGTGACCTTAGCCAATGCAAAAGCACCTCATTAATCAGAAGGGCGATCCTCAAGAACAACAACATATGCCGTATGTTCAATGACTTATGGTGGGTGTCCACCTCCTCGAGAGGAATCAGCAGTGTGTCTACCATCCTCTTTGTAAGGTCCTGAAAGAGTTTTAAATGGTCTGCCATGGACAGTGGAGGGGGTATCACTGCCTCATCTGGGGAAGAGGATGAGATATTGGTTTGAAATGTGGCCTCTTCTGCTAGTCTGCTCTCCTGTCCTCAGTAGTTTCCTCACAAGATTCTAAGGCTCTGGGTATAGAGGCTGGAGGACAGCATCTCTCAGACTCCCAGTGGGTGACAACAGATGTGCCTGTAGGCTGTCCATGGATCCCATATTGCCACTGGGACGGTGGAAATGGCATGAGTGGCGGCCCCCATTGTTGGTTATACCACAGGGGCTGAGGCCCAGAGTGAGGGTGTAGCTGAGACACCGCAGGTTGGTAGAGGGAGAGACCATGGTGAGAGTGCTAAGGATATCCTAGAATCATGGAATATTAGAGTTGGAAGGGACCTCAGGAGGACATCTAGTCCAACCCCCTGCTCAAAGCAAGACCAAACTCAGCTAAATCATCCCAGTGAGGGTTTTGTCAAGCCACAGCTTAAAAACCTCTAAAGGTGAAGATGCCACCACCTCTCTAGGTAACTCATTCCAGTGCTTCACAACACTTCCAGTGAAAACCTTTTCCTGATATCCAACCTAGTCCTCCCCTACTGCAACTTGGGGCCGTTGCTCCTTGTTCTGTCATCTGCTACCATTGAGAACAGCCTCGCTCCATCCTCCCTGGAACCACCTGGTCACTATTTGAATCTATGCTGGGTATTGGTTGAATTGCCAGTGGTGATTCCAGGCTTCTAGATGCACTCGGTACTGGGGCCCTAGTACTGAGCAGAGGGGACTCTGGGGTCTCAGATGCCATGAGGTCCCTGGAAAACAGAAACTCCTGCAATGTTGTAATCAGAACTGTCAGGGCTTGTTGGTGTTGACTCATTGGTTCTGAGGAAAATGGTGATCTTGCTTGATATGAACAGTCTGACGAGGGTTGTTCAGAAGTTGTCGATACTGAGGGTTTCAGCACCGATGCTGTCTTTGTAGAGACAGAACGATCTGTGCTCTTGCCTCTGACAGGCCATGCCACTGTTTCAGAACCTGCGCCCATAGGGTCCTTAGACTTACTAGTGGAGTGCGCACTGGAGGACCCATGTGATCTGTGGGTACTGTACTTCGGAGCCATTGGTGCCAAAGTGACCAAACATGCCAGTGACCTCCTCTGGCTCGTTTGAGATTCAGTATGAGGGTTTACAGCTCTCTTTTCATAGACTGTGTGAGGGGAATCTGAAGACCTCTTTCTAGGCTCACCCTCTTTGGAAGTAGAAGGCTCTGGTAATGGTTCGTGCTGCCAAGGAAATTCGGGAACGGTGTCAGTTACAGATTCAAGAGCTCCCTCCATAAGGAGTAGCTTCAACTTTAATTTCCATTTTTTTCAGGACCTGGCTTTTAGCTGCTGGCAAAAAGTACACTTTTGTGGACCTCGCCGAGGCACCGCACACAGCAGGAATGTCTGTCTGTAATCGTATAGCCTCCCTGCAGGAGAGGCACCTCTTAAACCTGGGGGAGCCAGGCATGCTCCTTACTGGAGATAATCCCTTGCACTGGGGACAACAGAGATAAAATAAAATTATTCTTTTTCTTTTTTTTATACAGGAAAAAGACTAACAGAAATCCTAAAACACTAAGAAGAAAAAAAACAAAGGAAAACAGAGTATCTAAGACATAAAAAATTCTAAAGAACTAAAATATGAGCGAATGGACAGCTAATCATTCTGCCTCTCGCTAGGGCGGTTGAGAAGGAACTGAGGGTGCTTCGCCCGCACAGCACTAATTAACCCTGAGGCAGAACACGACAAAGGGAGAGCACATATGAGGTCTGAATGGACACTGCTACCAAAGGCACAGGGAGACACACATCTACAGTCGAGCACCCATAGGGTCGCTACTCAAAGAAGAATCTGGAATTTCCACTGCTTATCCTAATGGGGTATAATAAACTTTGAGAAAATATTGACATTTAAATGGCCATTTAACTATTTGTCAATTTTTATACCAGAAACATTAATTCAAAGTAACTGGACACACACATCACTTCCTGGTGTTCTGAAGAAAACTTCAGCATTCTATTGAACATTTCAGATTTGGTTAATTTAGATGCTCAATACTTACTGTCCTTTAGACTATACAAATAAATATGTGGCATTTTAAAATGGCATTTATTAAAAATTTGGACATGTAGGTTTGTGTGGGTTTTCTAGACAAATAATGACTTAGCATTAGATCTTTAGTTCAATAAGTTGACTGACTCCTTACCCCTTGATTCATGTATACAGGATATTAAAATAAGAAACAGGGCTAGAAAAATAAAATCCTGCCATCCCCTGAAGAAATTCCATTGATTTAGAAAGATTTTGCTA
Source organism: Mesoclemmys tuberculata (assembly GCA_007922155.1). Classification (NCBI taxonomy): domain Eukaryota; kingdom Metazoa; phylum Chordata; order Testudines; family Chelidae; genus Mesoclemmys; species Mesoclemmys tuberculata. The sequence continues at coordinate 32,105,079 of ML675626.1, read as the reverse complement.
TAGAAAATGTTTCTGATTTTTCATCTCGGTTCACAACTGTCTTTCTGAAGGGCCATAATAAACTGTGTCCTGCATGTACCTTTCCTCTGCCAAGGACAATTAACAGTTATGACATCATGCAGAAAAGAACATGCCATAATAATGAACAGATGGAACAGTGGGACATGTAGATTCAGCACCATTACTTCTGTTCAGGGGAGATAGCATAGCTGAGGATTGTTTCTCATGTTGTGATTTTTGTACTTTATGCTCTTATGTTTTAATTATTGCATGATTCTGTCTTTGTATTACTGTGTGTCCAAATGCTGTATCTAACATATTTCCTTTGTCTTGTGTAGCAAGTGCAGAAGCAAGGGCAATTAAAAACACAGGAGAGACCAGGGAGATGAGCGATAACTACCATTGTGCAGACAGGCTCCAAACTAAGTACAGGGACTCTGCACAAGGAATACTGGAAGCCACCCCCCTTTTCATGCTCTGCCTAAAAATATGCAAAAAATGGTTGTGAAGACAGAAGGTGCTGCACTTATCAAGTGTTATTTACTTCCACTCTCCCTTGTGGTCAATGTTTCCTCATTCTGGCCTGCTTTACAAGAGCAGTTCCAGTCACTGTCATCTCTATGATGTTTACAGGTGAAATACTGCCTAGCAACCCTCACACCAGAAGTGCTGTTCCAGTTACTGCCACCCTCATGCCTCCTTCTAGGTCACTGCTCCAGACCTTTTTGTTCAGTTAGCATCCCTCCCCACAATCCAGCTGCACATCAATCCCAAATCTGAACATATTTATTTACATACTCATACAGCCCCCATCAAAGTAGCACTGGAGCATCTCCCAAGTAGTTAAAACTAGAAAGTCTTGATCCCTTCCTTCCTAATCTATAAGAAAACTAGCTTGATTAGTTTTTGGCATTTTTTCTCAGTATTATGTTCTTATTGAGGAAAAGACAAGTCACAGAAATTAGTTTGGTACTATATTTCGAATCCTGGGTAGTCCCAGTCATTCTATTTCGCTGAAGGAGTGAATTCCATAGTTTAGGTCCAGTGCCCACAAAAGTTCTGACTTCTGCATGCAGCAGCCTCCCCGCATTGGTCAACAATTTCACTGTTCCAGTGGGACATAGCTGTCCTGAGAGGTCATGGTTGCAATGGAAAAGATAATCTCTCAGAGAGTTCATAGAGGGCTTTGAATATTCAGACACAGCCCTGGAAAGGGGAGGCAGCCATTGGAAAGCAGAGTACCAGGATAACGTACTCATGACAACTTACGCTGCTAATCAATTTGACTGTTCTTTTGTATCAAATAGAACTTTTTCAGGTGTGTCTTCAATCCTAGAGACAATCAGCATTAGACCCTAGAGATCATGAACATATAGGCTGCAGTAGCCGGGTTTGGGTCCAACACAAAGGGGTGCAATCTTCCAGGAAGTCAGATGCAAATGGGTGTTTTTGTCTCTCTGACAATTAGAGCATTAACAGCACTGAAGAATCCTAAAAAAGCCCCAGGTTGCAGATTAACTTCCCTTCCAATGTTTTAGGAACAGTTGGCTGGCCCATTCCCCTGCTAAGATTTTCGAGACAGCTGACTGCTCATCACTACTCTTCACTCTTTGGGATGGGGTTCCTACTCCTCCCATCACCAGAGGAGACTCTGGTTGTGTCAAATGAAAGGGTTGTGTGGACTGCCCCAAACAGTGGAAGAATGCTGATGGGTGAGAACTAAAAGTGAGCAGAGCTGCAGCAATGAAACCAGGGGAAGCCTCGTCCCAAGGGAGAGAGATAGAGGTCTAACTTGCCAACTTCCACAAAGAATGAAAAGAAAAGAGAAAGTCAGCTACTTCTGAAGAACTTCCAGAGATGAGAGGAGTCTCTCTCCCTTACAGGGGAGTGCGTATAAAAGAGTTTGTGCCTCTCCTGTACAGTGGGGCAAAAGGGATTGCCTGGTCTGAGGAACAAGGGCCTCACTGAGGGGAAGGGGGAGAGGTATACAGGATCTTAGAGGCCAAAGAAACAGGAGCCATGGGATAAGATTCTTCCTGTCATTTTGTTCATGAGACAAGGTCCTTGGCTATGGAGACTCCCTCTCTTCTTTAGTCTTGAACTAGGGAGGGGGTCTTTCTTATTGACCATACCAGGGCAAAAGTGGTGGAATGCCAGGATTGCAGGACTGAGCTCAGAGCTGTCGCTAGTGGCAGAGAGAGAGCGAGCGAGCGAGAGAGGTAAGAGCCACCTAAGAAGCTGAACCAGAAAGGATGGGCCACTTGAATCTCCCATCACTACCTGATATCAATCCAATTTTGCATTCCTTTTACTCCCAGTATATCCTGATCTGGCTCCCAGAGGCAAATACTTCCTTTCCTCCCATATCATCAAAATTAAGTCCTGACCTAGTTCTGGATACCTTCCCTATGCTGCCACTCTTTTTTCTCTGTCTTTTGTTTCTAGTGTTTTTATAAAGAGCCTTGACCACCCTCAGTCTTGCTGGGTTAGGGCTCCCTCCTCTGGTGAAACACGCCTGGGGTAAATCTGGCCCACCCTGGACGAGTCTTTTAGCTTCTCCCTTGAGTGCCCCAGGCCTTAGAGCATTCAGGGTGGGCCTTGGTTTGGGCCTGAAGAATGCCCCTCCCAAACACGGGGAAGGAGGGGGAAGGGTAAGTCTATAAAACCCAGACCCAGTGGGGAATACCTTTTCCTGGTCCTCCCTTGGTAGGGCTGCAACCGTTGTGGTGCAGCTCTGGGGGGAGGTGGAAGGATGTCAATCCTTCCCGCAAGCTGGTGCGTGGATTTGGTTGTTCCCCCTGCAGAGAGAAGCACAATCTCCTGGGTTAGAGGAGGTCTACCTCCCTGCTGTCACAAGCCTTCTAACAGCTTGTGTCTTCTCCCCACCACCAGGGGCAGGGTTTTAATAGGCCTACAGCTACCTTTGATTGGGCTCAGGTGCCTCTAATTGGCCTGAGGTAATCTCCACCCAGCCTGTAGGGAAAAGGGCCTTTAACATAGTGGGGCTGACAACTGGCCTTTTAGCAGCCTCTTGTAGCCATCCAGCCTGATTTTGTCACATTGGATAGTGTGAGGGGAGACAGAGGATTGAGACACTGTTCTTGCTGAAGTCAATATTAAGTCCCAATTGCTGTCTCCGGTGCACTGTACTGAGTTCTGTTTCCTCCTTCCCTGATATGCACGCAGTTCGCATCAACAACTCTTGACCCTAAAAGTTAAATAGGTTTTTGGTTTTTTGTTCACATGAGGGGAAATATTTAGTAATTTACACATCAATTGGAATGTATGGCTCCAGCATTTCTAGGAACTTTATGACAGTTAAAGTATCACACCTCTTCAACGTATCCATCTTTTTCATGTAAGTGAAAACAAACAGCCTGGATGTGCTGAGGAGGGGAGAAGGGAAGGGAAGCATCACTGACTTGTCCATGGCACCTCGCTGCAGGTCAACTAGAACACCAGATCCTACAAATACTTACACACATTCTCAACTTTAACCATGTGTTGTTGTAAACATGTCAGTCCCAGGATGCTAGAGAGACAAGGTGAGTGAGATATTATCTTTTATTGGACCTGCTTCTGAGAGTCAGAAATAGATTCAGATCAAAAGTGATCAGTCCTCACCCCCAAAGGGAACCTGCACAACATTTTCAAAAGGCAAGCCTGAGACCTTAAATTCATAACTTCTGCTAGATACTAAAAATCATGATCTTAATAAAGACACTGGATTTACAGCTTATTACAACAATCTGTTACCCACTAACCCCCCTTTTTGTCCTATGACTACAAGGATGCTAATGGGCCACTTCATCTTGAATGGTCCCTTGAAATATATGTTAACTACTTATGCTGAACTATCTGTGCCACCTTGTCCTTAGTGATGTCACATTGAATACATTTTCCTAATCTGAAGAAGAGCTCTGTGGAAATTCAAAGGCTTGTCTCTCTAACCAACAGAAGCTGGTCCAATAAAAGATATTACCTCACTCACCTTGTCTCTCTAATACCTTTAAACGTATTAGTAGTCCCACTGAAATTGATGGAGCTATTCACTTGCTTAAAGTAGAATATGTACATAAGTGTTTGCAGGGGCCTAAACAAACAATAGGGACAGTCAATTTCACAAGTAATGCATTTTCTACTTCCACTGCTGCCACAAGGAGTTTGCTTCCAAAAGGTGGATGCTCCCATATTGATGTTCAGTAATGAAAACATAGATGCAAAATAACAGAACAGGGGATAAAACATTTTTTATCTTAAAACAAAAAAGAAAAAAAAATATTCTCTATGAATTAAAATATTATAAAAATTGCTTTAAAACCCTTTCCTTATTTCACATGTAGATCTGCGTGATGGTGGAAATTTCATTAACATTGACACAAAAGAATCGTTCTCATACTCACTTTCAACATGTGCAAATGCACAAAATGGACCTCGTGGGCAGTAACCTGTTTGGCGCATGTCATTGCATTTGGTAGATTTGTAAATCTAAACAAATAGAAAGTATAGAACTTTAAAATTATCTGGTTGATAATAGCAAAAGTGCTTAACAAAGAAAAAGTTAAGGGTTGACTTGATTACAGTCTTACAGTACCCATCTGAGAAACAAATATTTAACAATTGGCTTTTCATTCTAGCAGAGAAAGGTGTAATACATTCCAATGGCTGGATGATGAAGCTAGACAAAAATCAGACTGGAAATAAGGTGCACATTTTTAACAGTGAGGATAATTAACTACTGGAACAATTTACCAAGAGTCATGGTGGATTCTCCATTACTAACTATTTTTAAATCAAGACTGGATGTTTTTCTAAAAGATGTTCTAGGCATTATTTTTGGGAAGTTCTATGACCCCTTTAATAATCTCTTTTCTAAAATGACCCGTCTTTTTAACCTCTCCTTGTATGGAAGCTGTTCCATATCCTTAAATCATTTTTATTTTCCTTCTCTGTATTCCTCCCAATTATAATAATCTTTTTGGAGCTAGGGAGACACTGCATAAGGTATTCAAGGTGTGGGCGTATCATTGATTTATATAATAATAGCATTATATTTTGTCCTACATATGTATCCCTTTCCCAATGGTTCCTAACATTCTGTTAGCTTTATTTGACTGAAGCTGCACATTGAGCAGATGTTGTCAGACAACTATCCACAATGATTCCATTACCTCTTTCTCGAGTGGTAACAACTTATTTAGAACCCACCATTTTGAATGTATAGCTGGGATTATGTTTTCCAACATGCATTACTTTACATTTATCAACACTGAATTTCATCTGCTATTGTGTTGTCCAGTCACCCAGTTTTGTGAGATCCCTTTGTAACTCTTCCCACTCTACTTTGGACTTAACTATCTTGAGTAATTTTGTATCATTTGCAGATTTTGCCACATCACTGTTTACTCCCTTTTCCAAATCATGTATGAATATGGTAAACAGCACGGTCCCAATACAGATCCTTCTGGATTCCACTATTTACCTCTCCACTGTGAAAACTGAACTTTTCCTCGTGGTTCACCAAGAGGCCCAATGGGTTGAACAGAGAAAGGGCATGGTTGAGGCTTCTCAACGTTTCTTGATAGGATCTGCCCCATATCAGACAGTTGTGTAGATAGAGATAGACATGGATGCCCCTCTCCCTTAGCTCTGCCATCACCACCACAAGGCACACGTCATGAAGACTTGGGGCCATGAAGAGCCCAAAAGGCAGTACGTAGTATTGGTAATGATTTACCTCACCATACAAGTCTGAGATACATTCTGTGAGCCAGATGAATGGCAAAGTGGAAATACACGCCCTGCAAGTCAAGAGCCACAAGAAGTTCTAAGCCTGAAGCAATGGACTAGAAGCATAACCATCTTGAACCTGAGGCAGTGGCGTAGGATGAAGACCTACATTCTTCTTCAGAATGAGGAAATATTCAGAAGTAGAAGAATATGCCCTAGAGGCCCATGGAATGAGGCCACTTCTTTTTGTAAAAGACTCTTGTGAGAAGGGTCCCTGAAGAGGGACAGAGGACATGAAGAAGAGGAATTGAATGGGATAGACATAGACAATATCGTCTAGCATCCATTTGTTGGCTATCATCTCTGATCACGCCCAACAGAAGGGAGGCAAGAATTTCTAAAAGTTGGCAGGCTGGGCTCCCAAATGTCCCATCAACCCTCTACTTCTGGAAGGGAGATTGTTGCGTAACAGATGAAGGGGACGACAAGCATCTTCTAGAGTAAATAGGTCTCTTTCTGTGGGTGGGTACTCTGGCTGGTGACTGCGAGGATACAATGGTGTTCTCAGCCTTTGAGGGGGCTGGTACCAGAAAGATTTAAGGTACAGTGCTGGAGTACAAATTCCCAAGGACCTCAGCACTGTCCTGGAATCCTTCAGGAAATGAAGTGCCTTATCAGTTTTGGAACTCAGTGAGTGCATGTCCTCAACAGGTAAGTTCTTGATGGCCTGCACCTCTTTGAGGAACCCAGATACCTGAAGCCAAGAGGTCTGGCACACCGTGATTCCTGTGACCACTGACTGAGCAGCTGTATTCAAATTCATCCATCACTGCTTGCAGTGCTATTTTGACTAACAGTTACTCTTCTTTAATGACATCTTTGAGTGCATCCCTCCACTGCTGCAGGAGTCTCAAGAGGAATGGAATCACCCTTTCCCACATTAGAATGCTATGTTTTGCAAATAAAGTCCTAATTTGTGATTCTAAATTGAAGGCAGACCAATGAACAGACCTCTCTCCCAAAAAGACCGAGCTTCTGGGGACCCTTGTCTTTTGGTTTCCCTATACTGGATCTAGTCTTTTCCTGGACCACAAAGACAACAAGCAATCTAGTGTGGGATATGTGAAGAAGTTTTCAAAGCCCTTAAGTGGGTCTTAGTAACATCTCTCCACTTGCTTTCAGGTCAGGGAAAGCAAGACTGAGATGTGCAAAAGGCCTTTGCAGATTGTTAACTGGAAGGGCGATCCTTGTGGGCACTAAGGAGCTTAGGATGTTGAACATTTTATGCATGTTCTCATGGATTACTGTCACTTATATCAATTTCCTGAGTGTCCTGAAGAGCAGCTCCTGGAATGCCCTCATGTCAGTTATGGTCCATGTCAGTGCTGGGGCAACTGCCTCAGAGGGGGAAGATGACGACTCTTTAGGTTGGAGTAACTCTTGTTCTAGAGAAAAGCTCTGACTATAGATGTCAACAGTGTCTTCAACCTCATCCTTTTAGTGGAGATGTAATGGAGCTCTGCTTTGACAACATAAGGAGGAGGACCCTAGTAGGACCCATATGGCCACAGTGGTATGTCATATAGATATTGGCAAGGTTGTGGATGGCCCATCCATTGCCATTCATGCATCAGGGCCAGGTAGCATGTGGTTGTGGAGAACTCTTTAGGGTACCACTCCTCTCCCTCTGGAGAGTGCTCTCTGCTTGAAGCAAGGAAGAAGGAATGGCCCGGGGGAGGAAAAGTATTTCTCCAGAAAAAGCAGCAGTGTTGGGTGCGGTTCCAATGAGGTTACCAGGGTTGGTGCCAGGAATGGTGAAGGCAGATCTTCAAACTCATATTTCGGCACCAAGAAGTGGGTCAGTCAGTGGGTGCCAGGATAGGTAACAAGACACCAATAGCTGTTGACTTTGGTACTGATGTTTTTTCTCAGGCTTTCTTCCCTGTCAGTGTCATGCCTCTGCCTCTTCAAGTTGAGGAGGGTTTTGAGGACTTTACCCAAAAATTCCTTTTCCCCCATTATTTGTATTATCGTAGCACCTAGGAGCCCCAGTCATGTGCTAGAGGCTGTATAAACATGGAACAAAAAGACAAACAGTAAGAGGGAAGTAGGGCCAGGCTGACACACACTGCCTTTTAATGCCCTCATACTCAGGGCCCCCTAAAAATTCCAAACTCATGTGAATGAGACACATGCATACCCACACTGACACATACGTGAAGAATTTTATTTGTACTCTCTTTCCTTCTTCCATTTGTCTCTTCAGTTTCCCCCAAGCAACTGCATGAAACGTTCTTACAACTGTGATTATACCACAGAGGTGTACCAGAAATGACTGTGATGTCACAGGAGTCACCATTATGACTTTACTACAGGACCAAGATATAGGCTGACTAGTGAAAAGGATTGTTTAAACCCAAATCTTACACCTTGGTGTTAAGAAGCATGGCAAAAAGAACTACAAATCATGTGAAAATGTAATTTGATTTATGTTCAAATATTGTAGGAGACATTACGAAATTAGCTCTCCTTCATAATTAGTGCTCTAAAAGATGCTAATAGGGGAACATTCCTAGCAAGTTCTTTTGTTTTAAAGCAAATATTTCCACTAATACAACTATTACATGAACCGTTCTCCAGGTGCCACACAGCTCTTGATAAAATATATCTATTTTTAAAAAAGACATATGAAGGTACAATGCTCTGAAGACAGATCAGACAGACTGACTTCAGAAATAAAATTGCTAGTGTTATGGTTAGTACATTAAAAAGGCAACTTAGAACTGTTGCAGAAATCTTGCAACTTCTTTAACAGATCAGAAAACTAATTAGATTTACCATATGATAAGCCCCATTTGATAAGCCACACCTTTGTCTATTTCCATTATTAAGATAAACCATTGAACACACTGAACAATGGGGAAAAATAACCTCAATTCTTACCTCAGGATGGAACTGCTGTTCAGTACGAGAATGGCAATACTGACAATTATCCCCATTTTCACACTTAGAAGGTTCACCCCACTCATCTGCATGTTTTACACTGGGGCAAGGAGTAGACCTGGAGAAAAGTGAAATCCAAAAATGCATTTGTACTAATTCCCCAGCAACAAACTCATATATGTTCCCATTAAGTCCAAAGTAGAGTCTCAACTGTGGAAGCCCACTGTTTCCATTTCTGTAACAACAACTTATCACAAGGGCCAAGCTTAGGGGCCTCTGAAGCCTGCAGATGTGGGACCACCACATTCTGGGAGCTCTTTTGGCAAATGCAGTCTTTTGGTAAAAGGATATATAAACCACAGTGGAATTGCATCTCTCTTGTGTATAGCGATGGTTAATTACAATCATGAGATTGTTAGGCCATTTCCGTCAATACTGCACTACTGAACTGAGGGTACAGGAACTGAAAAACTACATTTTTCAGATCACCAATTCATACTAAAAGTCAAATGTCAGCATGTTTTTAGCAAAGTTTGGTTATAAAAGTATTGCCTGGGGAAAGGAAGTGTAACAGGAAGAATCAGATAAATCCAGAAGTTATGAACTATCCTTCTGTCTGTTAACAGCAGTTGAAGGAGGAACAATTGGGTTTCTGAACTGTTGCCAGGAGATGTAGAAAACTGTTTCACTTCTTCTCAGGGAAGACTGATGTTTTAGTTGCATTTTACTTACTATCCTTTTCTGGGATGTGCAATCATTTTGAACAGAAATCTGTTTCCTATAGTTTTATGGGGCTCGTCACAAAAATTGAATACTGTTAAACTAGATATATCCAGTTGCAGTGTTAGTGTAATCCAAGGAAATATCAATGGGGGACACAAACCCATAGTTAGGAAACCATGTTTTTAGTATTTATTTATGCACCTGTATTTAAATTTTCTGGGATTCCGTCTTCTATCTCGGCTGTTGTGATAATGCGGACATGCATAACCCTGGCGGCAGAGTCTGGGGGGTTTGGTGCATTGTTCTGTCTTGTAGCCAGCTACTACAAAATTAGTATCTGTAAACAGATGAACAAATTTAAAATAAGTTAATACTTTAGCTTTGCATTATCCAGGTACCAATAAAATCCTCGAAAACAACAAAGCATCCCTTTTCTTTTATCTTTTGTATAAAAATCCTGTACACATCACCACTCATAAACAATTAGGATGAGACCTGGATTTTACTGTCATTTAGCCAGTCTGACAAATAAAGCATTATCACTTTTATATTAAATAGAAACCTTACCCACACAAGAAGTAGAAATAAACTACAAGTAGAATCCCAACACCACACAAAATATTCAGAAGCTCTCAATAAGTATTTTTAACTTTTTCCTCAGTATTCTTCATGCTGTCTTGTACTTATAAATGCTAAAAGCAAAATAAAAATAAGCTCTTTAATATTAAAATTTGAAAGTATATTACTCATGTTAGTGAGAAGTAACTAGGACCTTATGCAATATTCCCTTCTGGGTCCCTTTCATTCTGACTTTAGCATTCTTTACTTTACCTAACTTGCCCTTACTAATGTTCTTCAATCAGTTGGTCTTGGCAAGGCTTCAATGCCACTTCTCTCTCTTTGTCCTTCTTGACCTTTTCCCTACCTTTGATACTTCAGATCATTCCCTCTTCTTCGATTATACTTCATCTATTGGTTTCAATGGCCCTGTGTCACTTGGTATCTTTCCAATTGTGTCTTCAGTATTTCCTTTGACAGATCCTCTTCGGCAGCATCTCTAAAGGCTTGTCCTTGATCCCTCTGTGCAACTTTTTTCTGGAAAACCTCATCCCTCATGGTTCAACTATCTTCTACATATACTTCTCCACGCAACTTGCCTTCTTAGGTACAATCATATCTCCAATTGTCTTCTAATATATACTGGATACCTTGCCATTAGCTAGATGTAAAAAATCGAGCTCCTCCATTGTGCTTCATAAAAATCATCCCTTTCTCCCTGGCTGCTGACAACACCATCTTCCTCCTGACCACTGAGACTCAATCATAAGCAATTTTCACCTCCTCTCTCTACTTCTCACACATCCAGACAGTTGCCAAATACTTCTATTTCTTTCTCCACAACATCCAAACTGCCAACCCTTCCTATCAGTCCCTTCAGCTATGCTTATTCTTGCCTTGGTTGCCTCATACCTTGTCTTCAACAACTTCCTGCCTGACCTCACTAATTCTAATATTACACCCATCCAGTCCACTGAGAAGGCAACAGCCCAAATAATTTTTCTCACTTTCCACTTGGACAACACTCCTCCTCCCCTTAAATCATTCCACTGGTTCCCTTTGTCAACTGTATCTAGACTTCTCATTCCTTGCTTTCCAGGCCAACATCATTTGTCTCTTAGAATGTCTCCTATTACCTCCTAGGCTTTATTAATGATGTTAGCCTTACCATTCCTTTCATCTCCCACTTTCATAATTTCCCCTCTTACCCCTTCCCCCCACACCTGGAATGGCCTCTCTATCCCAATGCATCTGGCAACTTCTCTGTTATAATTCAAATCCCTTTCATAAGCCCACTTCTTCTATTAGGCCCACAAATGCTAAGCTACATTAATAAAATTCCATCACCACCTTAATTTAAAAAGTGTTTCTCCACAGTAGTTTTCCACTCAAGTGATTATTTTTAAAAAATCAAAGAAAAAATAGTTTAGTTATTGTTAGATGCAAAAAGTGGGGTTACTATTGAAATTCTCCTGCATTACCTTACTGGCACTGAATATTATAATCTTGAACTTAAAAAAGGAAAATTATGACCTCTTACTTATACTGTCAAGCAAGCTTAGTATCAAACCCTATTTGCCACAACTACACCCCCACAAACAGGATTCTTGTCCACGAAGCTATCTGAAAAACAAAGCTGAGAATCCACTTTGCAGTAGATGAATCCTCTTTGGAACACAGAAGCAAAGGAATTACAATACTGGATCATAAAGCCATGGTGTTCTTCAGGGAGAGTTAAAAAAGTATAGGTTTTTTAACCTATCAATCCATAGGTTGGATGAATGGACTATAAAATGGATAGAGAACTGGCTAAAGCAAAGGGCTCAACAAGTAGTGATCAATGGCTCCATGTCTAGCTGGCAGCCGGTCACAAGTGGAGTGCCCTGGGGGTCAGTCCTGGGGCTGGTTTTGTTCAACATCTTCATTAATGATCTGGAGGATGGGGTAGATTGCACCCTCGGCAAGTTTGCAGATGACACTAAGCTAGGGGGAGTGGTAGACACCCTGGAAGGATGGATATAATACAGAAGGACCTAAACAAATTGGAGGATTGGGCCAAAAGAAATCTGATGAGGTTCAACGAGGACAAGTGCAGAGTCCTGCACTTAGGATGGAAGAATCCCAGGCACAGCTACAGACTAGGGACTGACGAGTTAGGCAGTAGTTCTGCAGATAAGGATCTGGGCGTTACAGTGGAGAAGAAGCTGGATATGAGTCAGCAGTGTGCCCTGATTGCCAAGAAGGCTAATGGCATATTGGGCTGCATTAGCAGGAGCATTGCCAGCAGATCATAGGAAGTGATTATTCCCCTCTATTCAGCCTTGGTGAGGCCGCATTTAGAGTATTGTGTCCCGTTTTGGTCCCCCCACTACAAAAAGGACATGGAAAAGTTGGAGAGAGTCCAGCAGAGGGCAACAAAAATGAGTAGGGGGCTGGAACACAAGACTTATGAGAAGAGGCTGAAAGAACTAGGCCTGTTTAGTCTGCAGAAGAGAAGAACAAGGGGGGGATATGATAGCAGCCTTTAACTACCTGAAAGGGGGTTCCAGGGAGGATGGAGCTAGGCTGTTTTCAGTGGTGGCAGATGACAGAACAAGGAGCAACCGTCTCAAGTTGCAGTGGGGGAGGTCTAGGTTGGACATTAGGAAAAAGATTTTCACTAGGAGGGTGGTGAAGCATTGGAATGGGTTACCTAGGGAGGTGGTGGCATCTCCATCTTTAGAGGTTTTAAAGCTGCGGCTTGACAAAACCCTTGCTGGGATGAATTAGCTGAGGTTAGTCCTGCTTTGAGCAGGGGGTTGGACTAGATGACCTCCTGAGGTCCCTTCGAACTCCAATATTCTATGAGAGCCTGCAGACAGCCTTCCTCTCTCTGCTGCTTTCCCTGGAGACCACCTCCAGTCTCCAGCCTCACCTATACAGCTCTCACCTGCCGTTTTCCAGACTGTCTGTCACTCTGTCCACCTAGGGCCAAGGACTTCTCTGAACAGTACTTGTTCCTAACACCTCTTGGAACTATGGGGAATTACCTGAGCAATTGGGGGTAAAAAACGCTCTTTGCCTGACATCGATCCTGGGCAAATTCTTGGACGGTCTCAACTGGGATGTAATCAGTGAAGAATTCAATAATGATATAATAATTAATGTCTATCAATACCATTTTATGAAAAATAGGTCTTCTCAAACAAGTTTCAGATCACTTTCTGATGAGATCACTACTATGATTAATAATATACTTACTATAATTGACATAATATACTCAGACTTCCATAAGACATTTGACATGGCTCAGCATTCAATTCTGATAAAAAAAATCAGCACAATACCAATATCAACATAGCCCCTGCTAACTGGATTAAAAATTGTGTTACCTGACAGGTCTCAAAATGTAATTGTAAATGGAGAATCATCATCCCATGGGGTTGTATCTAGTGGGGTTATACGGTTGCACTAATGCTACTCAATATCTGTATCAATGATTAGGAATAAAATATAAAATTGCTATTGGTAAAAGTTGAAGATGATAAAAATTGGTTTTAGAGTAGAAGGGTTAAGGTTAGTTTAGCTTGGCTCTGAAAATTATGTGCTTTGCAGCTTCTACACAACGTGGGTGGTTAGCAAATGTAGTAAGAGCTTGAAAATAATAGGTTCAAAAGTTAGAAGGAATGTAGCATCTAGCAAGACAAGTGTTGGGAGGATGCTGAGCTGGGAAAGTGGTTAATGAGATAAAGGAACGTTACTAGGAAAGAGGTCTCTAAATTATAGGAGATGGTTACAAACTGGTTCCACCAAACAAACAAACAGTGTTTTGTGATAAACCAATAGTGACCTTTAATATACCTGTGTTATCTTAAAATAGGGACCTGTGTAAAAAGATAAAATGCCAGGTACAACTAGCTTTAAGAGCCACAAATTTAAAATAATCTGAAAGAGATCCAACTGGGTTTTTTTAAGCCACGGCCAGAAAAAGGGTCACCTCAAAAGAGGCCAAAACCCAGTTTTTACCTAAGATTATTACATCACTTATTTGTTGCACTGTATAAAAATACTAGGGTTGCTAGGGATATTTATCAGATACTATGTGATCATGCTGGAGCAAGCCAGTATGAAAGCGCTATCTCTGGGACTGATGCTTTCCTGAGTATTCAGATCAAATGCTTATGAATGTGCATTGTATGGATGTAGGAATTGGTTATTGCTTAAGCAATTGTATAAGTACCATTTGGCCTTTACATTTAATAAAGGAATTTATGGTTGAATTGATGTCACAGGATATCTTTTATTACTAATACTATAACATTAATTCCAACAATTACTAAAGTAGTAAATAACGATAATGACTAGTCAGTTATATAGATCATAATGCAGTAGTAATGCAGACTCCTTTGAAAAAGCATGCATTAAATACAGCCAAATGCAATGTCATACATATAGGAATTGAAAGTGTAGGTCACACAAAATGCAGGACTATATCCTGGAATGCAGTGATGCTGAAAAAGACAAAGCAGTGGTTCTCAAACTTTTTGTACTGGTGACCCCTTTTACATAGCAAGCCTCTAAGTGTGACCCCCACTTAGAAGTTAAAAACACATTTTTTATATTTAGCACTATGTTAAATGCTAAATTTAAACCCTATTGCCTAAAACGAATTTAACTTTTCTTACCGCTTTTAAGTTAAGACAAACATTTTTATCCAATTATTGTTAAGTTTAAGTAGAATTTTAATTTAATACTTGACAGCAATTAATTACCAGAAGCAGTCAAAAATCATTGAGATGGATGATGCTGTTTATTTGACACAGGAAGTTTTATTCTTGGCTTTATTTTAGAAAGGATGCATCAGCTGTCGTCCTTTACATCAAGCCCATTTCGAGATTTCAGCTTTATTATGAGAAGGCTTGAGAATCCACTCTCACATTCATAGGTAGTGAGAAATAGTAGAACTCTCAGAGCCACTTCAGACACCATTGGGTATTCACTTGCAACTGAGCACCAGAACTGATTTAGAGGCAGCTGTGTGAATTTTGCTTTCACTTCATCATCATTGATTATGTTGACAAGCTGTTTCTGAGAGTGAATATCCTAAGTAAATTACTGCTCAGCTATCACACTGAAAGGGTTCTTCACCGGGGAATGAAGTACTTCTGGTAGCATTGAGAAGTAGTGTGAAAACTCTTCATGAAGGACTCTCAGATGTTCATTGATTGCTGACTTGACTATACTATATATTGCAATGGTGAGTCAATAACTGGAATACTGTATTCAGTTCTGTTGTCCTCACTTCAAAGAGAAGGTGGAACAATGATAAAGGGTTCAGAAAAGGGTTATGAGAATGATTCAAGGTTGTAAAAATTCTGCTTCATGGTGAAATATTAAAGACACGATATATTTAGTTTATCCAAGAGAAAGATAAGAGACACCTACTTGGGGAATAGGTTTTTCATAGATTCACAGTTTTTAAGGCTAGAAGAGATCATCATTTAGCCTGACCACATGTACAGTACAGGCCATGGATTTATAACTAGTTACCCATGTACTGAGCCCTGGTGTTTAACTAAAGCATATCTTCCAGAAAAGCATCCAGTTTTGATCTGATGACAACCAGAGATGGAGAATCTACCACTTCCTTTTGGTAGTTTGTTCAAATGGTTAATTACCTTCACAGTTAAAATATTGTGCCCAATTTCTAATCTGAATTTGTCTGGCTTTAACTTCCAGTCTTGTTATTTCTCCTGAGAGAATTCTGCCCCCCAAAAATTAGAAATTCTGCACACAATACTTTAAAATATTTTAAAATTCTGCAAATGTTATTTGTCAGTACATAAATGTGGAGGCTCCAGCATGACAATGGGGAGCGTAGTGACTGGCTGCATGGAGGTGGGAGATCATCCTACAGCCCCACTCCATCCCCCTCAACCTTTAGGACACAGACCTCTGGGGCAGGCCCGGCTCTTGTGCTTATCAGGGTCAGGTGCAGCCTCACCACCGAGACAGTGTCCCAGGGAGCAGAGCTGCAGGGTGATCTTCTACCTCTGTGCAGCTAGTGGCCTGTGCGCCCCACTGCTATGCTACAACCTCCACATTTATTTAGGGGTCATTAGCTTTGTGGCAGGCTGCGTGTGCGCACAGGATTCTCCCATGCAGACCTGACAAAAGCTGCAGTCCATACCTGGGCATTACTGCTGTAGGTGTTCAAAGCGACCACATGAGAAGCAGGGCCCCAGTTCTGAGCACCCTGGCAGGACCCCTGTGTTCATCAGGTGTCATGGGGGGCTTGAGTTACAAAGCATCTCCCTCTTGTCAGGGCATCTGCTGTCTCCTGGAACTGCTGATTCAGGCTGGCAAAGAGCATCACTCCCCTCATGACCCCAGGATCCAGGCTGCAAATTGGCTTTGGGCCATGGAGGCTGTCCCTTGGGTGGTGGCTCAGGCTCTCAGCCCAACAAGGGTTGCCAAGTCGTCTTCCATCAAGCCAACCACTGCACTCAGTGTTGCAGGTCAGTGTTGGAGGACCCAGGCCTTCTTTCGGGGCGGGAGGATGTGGACGAACTGCTCCATGACAATTGGCTCAGCCACACTGACCATGGAGTGTCGCTCATCTTATAGTCACTACCAGCAGGTGTCCTTTAGTTCCTGGACTACGACCGAAGTCCAGGTGCCCAGCAGGCAGAACTTTTCCTGGATCCATCGCTGGAAGATTTCCAGAGTAATGTCCAGGGCATCCAGGATGGCCGCTTTCACTCATCCAAAGTCCTGGGCCTCATTGCTCAGAAGCCCCCAAAAGGTCGCTTGATCCATCCCTGTCAGGTGGGAGTTAAGACAGTGGCCAAAGGATAGGGTTGGCAGTTGGGGGGACCTGGATCCACCCTACTCCACTGGGTCCCAGCCCAGAGCCTGACAGTGGTGCCTCCACCACTGGGTTAGTAGGGATCCCACTGAAACACACTGCCTCGTGCTCTGACAGCAAAAACGGACTGAAGACTGCTTTCTCTAGGCTACTTCCTACCACAGTCTGAGGATAGAGCTCCACAGTCCAAGGGTCCTCCATCTCCTTGGGGTATTCAGCAGCCGGCAATCCTAGCAGCTCCTCTCTGCACTCAGTCTCCTCTGGGGTCAGGGTACTACCCAGTTTAGTAGCTGAGCTGGAGATCTGCAGTAGGTGATCTCCCTCTCTGGCTCTGCCCCACCTGAGCCAGGGCCTTGCCTCTTACACTTTCTGCCCTGCCTCTCAGCTACCAGTGAAAGGGGTGAGCCCATTCTGGCTCGCCACACCAGAGGGCAGAGAGTGGCTCCTCCCCCTCTGGCTTGGAGGGAGGCCACTCTGTCTCACTATCTATATATTAAAAAATAATCCCTTGTTTGTTTTACACATTTCTCTATGTTCTTCAAAATCCAATTTGGCCCTTCTAATTCCCACTTATGTATCATCTGTTATAATTTATACTCCTGTTTATTGACTTCACTAGGATGAGGTTTCCAAATTTTGAAGTATTATGTTTGGTTTCTTGAAACTTGTCACTCTGCAACAGTGGTTTACTCCTTGCCTTCCTGGCTGCCTTTTTGTTCAATGGTAAGCATGCCTTCTGAGAGTGTTATTTTGTTTTAAGTAGCAACCATGCCACTTTTAACTTTATGGACTTTTTGACTAGCCTTCTCATTGTATTAAGAACTCCCTTTATAAAGTTTAATATCCGTAAGTCACTTTTTGGTATATTACCCCCTCCACCCTCTTCCTCTCCCCACCCCCTCCAAAACAAAAAACAAAAAAATCTTGAAAATTATGTTGTGATTGGTATTACTTAGTGGCTTAGTTACTGTTATTTTTTTAATAAACTCCTGAGTGTTACTTAGTTGAAAACAGCCATTCTTCTTGTGTGCTTTAAAACAATCTGTTCCAATCATTTAGAATACTTAGAATCTTTTTCTCTTAGCTTTGCCCTGTTTTGCCATTTCATCAATTTATTTGCCGGTAATTCAACTCTATTCTATTCTAACTAATTATCTGGCCCCCTGCAGTCATATCTGAGCATTTCACAGTCAATGCATTCATCATCACAGCACCCTTGAGAGGAGTGCTATTATCTTCATTTGACAGATGGGGAACTGAGGTACAGAGAGACTAAGTGACATGCCTAATGTGTCTCTGGGAATCTGTGGTGGAGCAGTGAACTGAATCCAGATCTAGCAAATCCCAGGGCAGCACCCTAACTCGTGGACCGTGCTACTTCTTTCTCCACTTCTTTTTCTAGATTTTGCTGCCTGTGATTTCTCTGAACATAGGGCATTCAATTTCCTTTCCTTGATATAGAGGCTGGTAGTAAAGTCTACTATTATATTGACATTCTTATAGCTTGGAATTCATATTCCTTATAGATTCAACTGTGTGGTTCTCTCCACTCAAACTGCTTGCCCAGTTTTATAGAATTCTTTAGGTACACAACACTCCCCCACCTCATCTGTCTTGCCTGTATAATTGTCTTCTCCTTGCATATTGTAAGATATACAAATCTACCTAAAATAAAGAAACAAAAAAACGTTATTCTTGAAGATCAGAGGTACAGCAGTGGTTTGTGTTCCATCTGTTCCAAAGCAGCATTTGGATAAAAACACGAATGTTCTACTGATTTTAAAAATTCATGGCTATGCATGACACCAAATGTCAAAATTACAACCAGACTAAAAGCTTAATGAAAACGAGAGCAGTTGGGTTTATTTTATTTGACCTATCCTATTACTAATTTACAGTAATTATGGATTTTAAAAACCTCATTCTAAGCCTAAAAGAGGTAACATTTCTTTGTTTTCTTGTTTTGGTTAATCAAGTTAAGCAAAAGAAGTGTCCTTTAACTAGTTGACTAAAATCATTAAAAAAAAAAAAGATTCAAGTGAAATCAGTATTACTTGGCACAAAATAAGTTCTCTCACTGACTTTAAATCAGGAAAACATTTATCAATTGACATAAAATAGCCACATTTGTATTGAATGAATGAAAAAAGGTTTGATACAAAAGAAATATGTTCAATATACAGGAATTTCCAATAAGCAATTTGAATATAAATGGGCTTGACTGCTTGATGTTTTTCTTCAAACATCCCCAATAAAAAACAAAATAGGTCCTAGACAGATATAGAAACAGTGATGAGAAGACAGAATTATAGATCATTACCCTGCCACCTTGGATCCTCACTAAGAATTTTTTCAATCATTGCTTGGCTAGCTAGAATTCCTGGCTGTAGGTCAGGGATGTTTTCTCCATTTCCTAGCTGCCCATTCTGTAAGGCTTCCTGTGCCTGAAGTTCCCTGAAATGGAGAACAGAAAATAACTTTACCACTCTATGCAGTGCACCTTCATTAAATCTCCCTATTGTGGATGATATCCTGGCTTTATTGAAGTTAATAGAAGCTTTGCCACTGACTTCAGTGAGCCCCGATTTCATGTCAAGCCTCACAAAGCCTTACTTGAAAATTTCAAATTGTGTTGCCTTGGTATTGTTTCAAGGATTGATGCTGGCTATAGCATCACAACAAAGAATAATTATACATGTTAATGAAGGGATAAGCATAAGATAGAAAGCCATAATGACTGATGTGAGGTATAGCTCCATCTAACATCTTAATCTGATAAAGAGGACTGCCAACAGCAACTAAATAAATGTATAAATGAAATTAAATTGGACCATGTTGCAGATACCAAGAAAGAGCAATAAGGCAAGAAGAACTAAAAAGGTTAAAAATATGGCAGAAATACAAATATAGCAGAAATAAGAGATTCATTTGAGACAAAAATAAGCTAATACAATGCAGCAAAACAAAGATTTTCAATGGTTTGAAATTTGGAAAGCTACAGTGATAATGAATGGCAAGGCAGATAAAACTTTCCGATGAGATAATTTCAGTTAAAAGTTAGCATGCTTTGTGACCTTATAACAAGATATCACATCTTGAACCAGGAAAAATAATCCCTTTCTCTATCATTTCTATGATACCCTACTTATTATTTACTTGGCAGTAGCGCCTAGGGCATCCCACTGTACTAGGCACTGTATAAATACAAAAAAACCCCACCAGTTCTAAAGTGCTTACAGACTTACAATTTTTATTTCCGGGCATCTCACCAGAAAGAATTACTTTTATTATTCTCTACAACATATTTGGAAGGAATTCCTAGAGGACCAATAAAAATGACTAAGCCAGGAGGAGCAGCACTCAAAATGTAAATACAGATGTTCTGTGACAATCATAGAATCTGAGATTAGGGTTGCAAGGGACCTCAGGAGGTATCTAGTCCAACCCCCTGCTCAAAGCAAAACAAACCCCAACTAAATCATGAAAGCCAGGGCTTTGTCAAGCCAGGCTCTAAAAACCTCTAAGGATGGAGATTTCACCACTTTCCTAGGTAACCCATTCCAGGGCTTCATCACCCACCTAGTGAAAAAGATTTTCTTAATATCCAACATAGACATCGCCCATTATAACTTGAGACCGTTGCTCCTTGTTCTGTCATCTGCCACCACTGAGAACAGCCTAGCTCCATCCTCCCTGGAACCCCCCTTCAGGTAGTTGAAGGCAGGTATCAAATCCCCCTTTGCTCTTCTCTTTTGCAGACTAAACAAGCCCAGTTCCTTCAGATTCTCCTCGTAAGTCATGTGCTCCAAACTCCTAACCATTTTTGTTGCCCTCCACTGCACTCTCTCCAATTTGTCTACATCCTTTCTGCAATGGAGAGCCCCAAACTGGACACTATACTCCAAATGTGGCCTCACCAATGCCAAATAGAGTGGAATAATCACTTCCCTCGATCTGTTGGCAATACTTTTACTAATGCAGCCCAATCTGCCATTAGCCTTCTTGGCAATAAGGCACACTGTTGACTCATATCCAGCTTCTTGTCCACTGTAACCCATGGGTCCTTTTCTGCACAACTGCTGCCCAGATCATCTTTATGAGTGCTTGAGATTCTTCCAACCTAAGTGCAGGACTCTGCACTTGTCCTTGTTGAACCTCATCAGATTTCTTTTGGCCCAATCCCCCAATTTGTCTAGGTCACACTGAATTCTATCCCTACCCTCCATGATATCTACCACTCCTGCCAGTTTAGTGTCATCTGCAAGCTTGCTGAGGGTGTAATCCACTCCATGCTCAAGATCATTAAGGAAGATATTGAACAAATCGGGCCCCAAGACCAACCCCGGGGACACTCCGCTTGCTACCGGCTGCCAACTCATCATCGAGCCATACATCACTACCCATTGAGCTCAATGATCTAGCCAACTTTCTATCCATCTTATAGTCCATTCATCCAACCCATATTTGTTTAGCTTGCTGGCATGAATACTGTGGGAGACCGTATAAAAGCGTTGCTAAAGTAAAGATATATCATGTCTACTGCTTTCCGCATATCCACAGAGCCAGTCATCTCATCACAGAAGACAGTCAGGTTGGTCAGGCATGACTTGCCCTTGCCGAATCCATGCTGACTGTTTCTGATCACCTTCCTCTCTTCCAAGTGCCTCAAAATGGATTCCTTGAGGACCTGCTCCATGATTTTTCCAGGGACTGGATGAGGCTGACCGGTCTGTAGTTTCCCAGATACTCCTCCTTCCCTTTTTTAAAGATGGGCACTAGATTTCCTTTTTTCCCCATCAACCAGGACCTCCCCCAGTCACTACAAGTTTACAAAGATAATGGCCAATGGCTCTGCAAACACATCAGCCAACTCCCTCAGCATCTTCCAATACCTTGCATCCAGCACCATGGACGTGTGTATGTGCAACTTTTCTAAGTAGTCCTGAACCTGTTCTTTTCACCACTAAGGGCTGCTAACCTTTTCCCCATTCTGTCCTACCCAGTGCAGTAGTCTGGGAACTGACCTCGTCTATGAACACAGAAGCAAAAAAAGCATTGAGTACTTCAGCTTTTTCCACATCACAGATTAGAGCTGGAAGGCACCTCAGGAGTCATCTAGTCCAACATCCTCCTCAAAGCAGGACTAACCTCAGCTAAATCATCCCGGCGAGGATTTTATCAAGCCGAAGCTTAAAAATATCTAAAGATGGAGATGCCACCAACCTCCCTAGGTAACCCATTCCAATGCTTCACCACCCTCCTAGTGAAAATCTTTTTCTTAATGTCCAACCTAGACCTACCCCACTGCAACTTGAGACGGTTGCTCCTTGTTCTGTTATCTGCCACCACTGAAAACAGCCTAGCTCCATACTCCCTGGAACCCCCTTTCAGGTAGTTAAAGGCTGCTATCATATCACCCCTCATTCTTCTCTTCTGCAGACTAAACAAGCCCAGTTCCTTTAGCCTCTCCTCATAAGTCTTGTGCTCCAGCCCCCTAATCATTTTTGTTGCCCTCCGCTGGACTCTCATCACCTTGTCCACATCCTTTTTGTAGCGAGGAGCCCAAAACTGGACACAATACTCCAAATGCGGCCTCACCAAGGCTGAATAGAGGGGAATAATCACTTCCCGTGATCTGCTGGTAATGCTCTTAGTAATGCAGCCCAATGTGCCAGTAGCCTTCTTGGCAATCAGGGCACACTGCTGACTCATATCCAGCTTCTTATCCACTGTAATCCCCAGATCCTTTTCTGTAGAACTCCTGCCTAGCTCATCCGTTCCCAGTCTGTAGCTGTGCATGGCATTCTTCCATCCTAAGTGCAGGATTCTGCACTTGTCTTTGTTGAACCTCATCAGATTTCTTTTGGTCCTCCAATTTGTTTAGGTCCTTCTGTATTCTATCCCTCCCTTCCAGGGTATCTACCAGTCCCCCTAGCTTAGTGTCATCTGCAAACTTGCTGAGGGTGCAATTTACCCCATCCTCCAGATCATTAATGAAGATGTTGAACAAAACCAGCCCCAGGACTGACCCCTAGGGCACTCCACTTGTGACCGGCTGCCAGCTAGACATGGAGTCATTGATCACTACTCATTGAGCCCTATACTCTAGCCAGTTCTCTATCCATTTTATAGTCCATTCATCCAGCCCATGAGTCTTTAACTTGCTTATAAGAATACCGTGAGAGACTGTAACAAAAGCTTTGCTAAAGTCAAGGTATATCACATCCATTGCTTTCCCCACATCCACAGAGCCAGTCACCTCTTCATAGAAGGCAATCAGGTTGATCAGGCACGACTTGCCCTTGGTGAATCATGTTGACTGTTCCTGATAACCTTCCTCTAAGAGCCTTAAAATGGATTCCTTGAGGACCTGCTCCATGATTTTTCCAGGGATTGAGGTGAGGCTGACCAGCCTGTAGTTCCCTGGATCCTCTTTCTTCCTTTTTTTGAAGATGGGCACTATATTTGCTTTTTTTTCAGTCATCAGGGACCTCCCCCAGTTGCCACGAGCTTTCAAAGATAATAGCTAGTGGCTCTGAAATCACATCAGCCAACTCCCTCAGCACCCTCGGATGCATTGCATCTGGCCCCATGGACTTCTGTATGTCCAATCTTTCTAAATAGTCCTGAACCTGTTCTTCAGCACTGAGGGATGTTCATCTCCTCCCCATTCTGTGCCGCCCAGTGCAGTAGTCTGGGAGCTGACCTTGTCTGTGAAGACAGAGACAAAAAAGGCATTGAGTACCTCAGCTTTCTCCACATCCTTTTTCACTAGGTTGCCTCCCCTATTCTGTAAGGGGCCCACACTTTCCTTAATCTTCCTCTTGTTGGTAACATATCTGCAAAAACCCTTCTTGTTCCCCTTCACGTCCCTTGCTAGCTGTAACTCCAACTACGCCTTGGCCTTCCTGATTTCATTCCGGCATGTTTGAGCAGTATTTTTATAATCCTCCCGAGTAATCAGAGCAAGCTTCACGTTTTGTAAGCATCTTTTGTGTGTTTAAGCTCACCATAGACTTCTTAGTTAAGCCAAGCTGGGCGCCTACCATATTTGCTATTCTTTCATCAGGATGGTCTGTTCCTGTGCCCTCAGTAAGATTTCTTTAAAATACAGCCAGATCTCTTGGATTCCTTTCCCCCTCATATTAGCCTCCCAGGGGATCCTGCTCATCAGTTCCCTGAGGGAGTCAAAGTCTGCTTTTCTGAAGTCCATGGTCCATAACCTGCTGTTCTCCTTTCTTTCTTTTCTCAGGATCCTGTCATGTCATGTCATGGTCACTGCTGCCTAGTTTGCCACCCACTTCGACTTCCCCTACCAAATCTTCTCTGTTTGTGAACTGCAGTCAAGAGGAGCATGGCCCCTAGTTGGTTGCTCCAGCATTTGCACCAGAAGTTGTTCGCAACACTCTCCAAAAACTTCCAGGGTTCTCTTTGCTGTATTGCTCTTCCAGCAGATGTCAGGCTGATTGAAGTCCCCCATGAGAACCTGGTCCTGTGAACTGGAAACTTTCCCTAGTTGACTGAAGAAAGCCTCAACTACTTCATCCTCCTGGTCTGGTAGTCTATAACAGACATCCACCATGACATCACCCTTATTGTTCTTGCTTTTAAGTTTAACCCAGAGACTCTTAACTGGCTTATCTCCAATTTCATACTACAGCATTCACAGTGCTCTCTTACATATAGTGCAACTCCTCCACTCTTTCATTCCTGCCTGTCCTTCCTGAACAGTTTGTACCCATTCATGACAGTGCTCCAATTGTGTGAGTTACCCCATCAAGTCTCGGTTATTCCAATCATGTCACAGTTTCTTGACTGTGCCAGGACTTCCAATTCCTCCAGCTTGTTTCCCAGGCTTCTTACATTTGTGTATAGGCACTTGAGAACTGGCCAATTGCCCTACTTTCTCACTGCAATTCAGGAGGCTTCCCCTGTTGCACCCTCCTCCTTCTGCTTCCTCCTGGTGTCCCACTTCCCTACAGACTTAGGTGCCCGTCCCGCATTGAACCTAGTTTAAAGCCCTGCTCACTAGGTTAGCCAGCCTGTCTGCAAAAATACTCTTCCCTCTCTTTGTTAGGCGAATTCTGTCTCGTCATAGTAATTCTTCTTCCTGGAACAACATTCCATGGTCCAAGAGTCCAAAGCCCTCTCTCCAACACCAACTGTGGAACCACGCATTTACTTCTGCAATGTGACGGTCCTTATCTGGGCCTTTTCCTTCAACAGGGAGGATGGACAAGAACACCACTTGTGCCTTTTACAGAGGTCTTTCCCTTTCTTGCACTCCCCATCCTTAATCAGTCCCAAAGGAATATACTGGAGTGACAGGCTTCTTTTCTCCCATTCCTGCCACTTCCAACTCCTCCCACTTCCCACTCCTTTCTCTTTTTGAAAAACACTCATCCAACTCTTTTCTCCTCTCCCTTTCCATGTAGCTGATATCCACTGCCCATCTATCCTCTCATACCTGGTCCTTCTACAACTTCCAATCCGTCAATATTAAGGACTTTTGTTCTGCTCTCAGCCCACTCCTCCCTATCCTCTTTTCCTCCTCATCCACTGAGATGATGGCTGTTGACTTTCTCTACCCTATGTTCTCCACCAGCTTTGATTCCTTTTCCCCTCTTTCACACTTCCAAGTTCATCCTACCAACCCCTACCTCTGCCTCCACAACCCCACACCAAACATTTACTTCCTCTGCTCCTGTTTCTGCACTCATGAGAGTCCATGGTTAAAGTCCCATGCCTATGCTGCCTTCCTCCACTACAAGTTCATTCTTATTCACCTTTCCCTTCTTTCTGGTTAAGCAGCAACATTATTCCTCCACGCTAAATTATTAAAGCAAATGCGGTTTTAGGATGCATTAGGCGAGGTATTTCCAGCAA
>ML675626.1:32023239-32074392 GCA_007922155.1 Mesoclemmys tuberculata | reverse complement strand
CTAATTTATGTGTAAATGGGACTCTCTTTGTTTTTGGTCACAATTTGCTTAGTTTTCATAATTGCCTTCCCTCCTGTCTGGGGAAAAAACCTGTTTCTCCCTGAGTTTGGTCACAGACTTTAAACCATAATATCATTAAGCATCCATATTTCCTCAAACAGTGTTAATGCATACATTTCACAATGATAATCAATCACCAGTGTATCATTAGCTTTCAGAAAAGACCTAACTTGATATATTTGTATACAATATTAGTGTGCTACAAATCATTGGCTTCAATTACTTAACATTTGAGGTTCAGACTCCAACAACACTTGATAGGTTGATGGCTTTGGTTACCTTTTATATAAACATGCCTTCATTGTCTTTGCCTGACAACAAGCTGGTCTGTCAAGAAAATACACATTCCATTGCCTATGGCAGACTGTGCTTATGCATTGTTTGCCAAACACATCTTAAGAACATAATTCTAGCACATATCCATAACTCTTTGTATACACCCTGTATATACATCACACAAGAATATTAATGATCAGTGAGTTATTAGTTTTCCAATATCGTACATGCCTCTTTTTAGATACAGATTATGACAATGTGTCAGGTGTAGTGAGTATGCAGACGAGCTGCGGACACAGAATAGTGGACTACCAATGGGCCTCTCTACCACATTATATATAAAACCATGGCTTTGTTCAGGTGGAAGTTGTTCTAAACAATAAAATATTTAGCATTTAGAGCACAGGTGTCAAACACAAGGCCCACGGGCCGAATCCGGCCTGCCGGCTTGTGTTATCCAGCCCGCGGGACGAATATGGCCTGCCGGCTTGTGTTAGCCGCGCCAACAGTGTTTTCTGAGCAGAGCTCAGGAAAAGCGTGGGAGATCTCACGTGAGCCCAGGGCACCGCGAGATCTCGTCTGAAAAAGGAAATGGCCACCGGAGTCTCGCACTCTGCTGCCGAATGTCACCCTGCAGGGAGATTTCATGGCGGAGAGTGGAGTCCGCGAGCCCCTGAGAGTGCCTGTTCTCATTCCTACTCTCCTACTCTGCCGCCGAATTTCTCTGTGCAGGAAAATTTCTCGGCGGAGAGTGCAGTATGAAAATTAGAGTAGAGTAGTGTGTGGTATGCGTGACCCCCCTGAACTGAATCTAATTCAAATGTGGCCCGCCATACGAATCAAGTTTGACACCCCTGATTTAGAGTATTGCTTTTTAAGGCAAAACCTTAATGATGCTACTTTGCCTTTTTCTTTGCTCACTTAATCATCACCATTGTCAGTAATCACTGCTGACATAATAATAAGAGACATAAGAGAGCCTGCGAGACAGCCTGCTGGTGTAAAAAAGGTTAATAACGTAAAAACAGTACACACACCATACACACAATACTGTGTAAGTGTAAGGTGCTTTGTGTGTAATCATTATACAGTACACATCAGTCTTATACTATAAGAGACCACTATAAGATGTAGTTCACACTGTTCTATATAGAAAACATGCCACTAATCTGGAAAAAAACAGATCCATTAGTTAAGCATGTGAATACGGCCCCCTGGTCATAGTAACAGGTGTGTAATAGAAAACAACACAGGGAATAGTAAATAATAGGAAACTTTAACAAACTATTTAGACGCGACCATCTTTTATTTTTTCTTTAGCAAACCGTCTCATGACAATGGATCGTGTAGACAAGAATATTAGGAAAAGAAAATATACTGAGGATTTCTTGCAGTATGGTTTTACCTCAATAATTACAGCAGGAATTGAGAAACCACAATGTGTTGTTTGTTGTGAAGTTCTCTCAGCTGAATCTATGAAGCCGAACAAACTAAAACGCCATTTTGATAGCAAGCACCCAAGCTTTGCTGGCAAGGATATCGACTATTTTAGAAGCAAAGCTGATGGACTCAAGAAATCTAGATTTGACACTGGTGGCCAGTACCACAAACACAATGTAGCAGCTGTTGAAGTGTCATATTTGGTGGCACTCAGAATCGCCAGAGCTATGAAACCTCACACCATTGCTGAGGATTTACTGTTGCCAGCTGCAAAAGACATAGTTCGAGTGATAACTGGAAATGAATATGTTCAGAAATTGAATGCAATTTCCTTATCTAATGACACTGTCCGCAGAAGAATAGAGGACATGTCTGCCGATATTCTTGATCAGGTGATCCAGGAAATTAAATCTGCACCACTACCAATATTCAGTATCCAGCTTGATGAATCTACAGACGTGGCAAACTGTGCACAGTTATTGGTTTACGCGAGGTATATTAATGATGGCGACTTTAAAGATGAGTTTCTTTTTTGCAAACCGCTTGAAACAACAACAACTGCACATGATGTTTTTGACGCAGTTGGTTCTTTTCTAAAAGCGCATAACATCTCCTGGGAAAAGGTTTGCGGTATTTGCACAGATGGTGCTCCTGCTATGCTAGGATGTCGCTCAGGATTTCAACGTTTGGTACAAAATGAATCGCCAAAAGCAATCGGAACACACTGTATGATACATCGCCAAATATTAGCGACTAAGACACTGCCGCAAGATTTACAAGAAGTAATGAAAAGCGTCATAACGTGTCAATTTTGTTAAGTCGAGCGCCTTAAACAGTCGGCTGTTTTGGCAACTGTGCAACGAGCTAGATGCGCCAAACAATGCTCTGTTATTTCACACTGAAGTCAGATGGTTATCAAGAGGAAAAGTTTTAAAACGTGTCTTTGAGCTTTGTGATGAACTGAAAACATTTTTTAAACAGAAAGCAAGACCGCAATTCGAAGCACTTTTTAGCGATAAAACTGAGCTGCAGAAAATAGCTTACTTGGTGGACATCTTTGTCATCTTGAATGACTTAAATTTATCACTGCAAGGACCAAATGCAACGTGCCTCGATTTGTCCGAAAAAATTAGATCATTTCAAATGAAACTTCAGCTTTGGAAAAATAAATTGGATAAAAATAAAATTTACATGTTTCCTACATTATCTGTCTTCTTTGAGGAACATGACATTGAGCCAGACAAAAAAATTATGATGATAACTTCTGTGAAAGAACACTTGCACATGCTTGCAGACGAAATTTCATCATACTTTCCTAATCTACCTGACACCCCATTTGCACTTGCCAGAAGTCCATTCACAGTGAAAGTGGAAGATGTTCCGGAGACAGCGCAAGAAGAGTTCATTGACCTAATTAACAATGATGCAGCGAGAACAGATTTCTCTACGATGCCACTGACAAAATTCTGGATTAAGTGTTTACAGTTATATCCTATTCTGTCTGAGACTATGCTGCGCCTTCTTCTTCCTTTTCCAACAACATATCTTTGCGAAACAGGGTTTTCCAGCTTGCTGGTAATCAAGTCTAAATACCGAAGTAGACTTGTTGTGGAAAATGATATTCGCTGTGCCCTTGCAAAGACCGCCCCAAGAATTTCTGAATTGGTAAGCAAGAAGCAACCACAACCATCTCACTAAATTTGGCAGCATACTGTTGCAAAATATTGCACTGTTGTTTACTGTTATATTACTGTTATTATATTTAAACCCATGCTATGCCATGGTGAAATGTTATTTATTTGGAATTGTTGTTATATTTAAACCTATGCTATGCCATGGTGAAATGTTATTTATTGGAATTAGTAATAAATATTTCTCAACATATAATTAAATATTGTTTTTGTGATTAATCACTATGTTTAAATTATGTTTGATTTGTAGCAATGAGAATACATAATGCATATCAGGTATTTACATTCCGAATCATAACTGTAGCAAAATTACAGTTTTGAAGTAGCCACCAAAATTATTTTTTGGTTTGGGGTCACCGCAATATGAGGAACTGTATTGCGGGGTCACGGCATTAGAAAGGTTGAGAACCACTGCTCTAGTGTAACACCACTTGTTAGCTAAAGGCAGAATGTACTTTCAACTCACTGCTGCCACTCCTTCGCTTATCTTGAGATGAAAGACAAATTCTAATTTTGAGGGCCTGAATTTGATGCGTCCAGCTTTTGGGTCTACATTTTGATGCACTATTGCTAGGCCAGCACTCTCCCTTTTCCTGTTTGTGTCAATCTCTCCCTCCAACCCACTCCCTTTCCTTTCCCCTCTGCCAAGATCAAGTTTGTACTGTTGCTCCTACACAAAGGATTCAGGACCAGCAGTGAAAAGCAAACGATGAACAAGGATGCAGGCCTTCTTAGATTCATTTTAATGATCCTGCTGAGCTTTGTGGGAAATGTTCTGTGTACAAGTAGCACAGGTACAATCCTTCACTCTTGTGGGAGTTGCAGTACACCCGTCAATAGGGACATTTTCCTGTGCTGGTCCTACCCAGGGCTCTTCCCACAAGCCTTAACAGAAGCAGGTGCTTGAACTTAGCCACTGCATAAATTTCACTTGTTTGCTCTTGCTGGCACCATGGGCACAATACCTGCAGGGAACCAGTAAAAAAAATGCAGATTATCCCTTCCAACTGTAAATCCCTGAATATATGATTCCCCCTTTTTGACCCAGGAGGTTAGTCAAGGTATGGGGCTCTGATGATGTTCCAGTTGGAAGCACAAATTGATGGAGTCTGATATTTTCTTTGAAGCAATTTTGTTTATTTAACATGGAACGTACAAAGTCCTGTGTCTCTGAATGCAGAAAGAACCAAGAACAAAAGGAGCAATTTTTTTAGCTTACAACCTGAGCCTCTTTTGCCAACACGAGACCCAAAAGCTCTCTCTACAGCTTTTTCCAGTCACACTGTGCTTAAAGCCTCCTGCTGGGCTTTTTTGTCACTGGGGTGTTTTTTTTCAGAGCCCTGAGCAACAAAAGTTTTGCTGGAATAAGTGCAAGTATAGACAAATCTTAATTTTCTATGTGATCCCTCACTCACTCTCACTCTCACACACACAAAAGCTTCTGGGCAGCTTATATGTTATGTTATAGTTATATTAACTGGAAAGTGACTTCACACCTATCAATCTCAAAGGGGTTTTAACTTAAACAATAACAAAGTTTCACCCAGCTCACAACAATGTTATATGAACAAGCAACACTATGGTAATACATATGCAAGGACCAGAGGGGTCAAACCCAAAGTATCCAGCAACCAAGGCAAATGCCTCTACCAGTTGAGACAAAAGGAGCAGGTCCACACAGTCACTAAGAAGTAGGCTCTTGTACTCATTTAATATTACATATGCTAAAGAAGTGCGTTAAAATCAATTTACACAAAGAGGGAGCTACAATTTTTGCTGATCTTCCAGTCCAAGTTATCTGAACCATGTACAAAAATTTCTACTTCATTATATAAGGGTAAGGTTTTATTAAGCATAAGCCAATATGACACAGAATCATAGAATATTAGGGTTGGAAGGGACCAAAGGAGATCATCTAGTCCAACTCCTACTCAAAGCAGGACCAACCACAACTAAATCATTCCAGTAAAGACTTTGTCAAGCCAGACCTTAAAAATCTCTAGGGATGGAGATTCCACCACCTCCTTAGGTAACCCATTCCAGTGCTTCATTCCCCTCCTAGTGAAATTGTTTTTCCTAATATCCAACCTAGACCTCCCTGACTGCAACTTGAGACCACTGCTCCTTGTTCTGTCATCTGCCACCACTGAGAACAGCCTAGCTCCATCCTCCCCGGAACCCCCTTTCAGGTAGTTGAAGGCTGCTATCAAGTCCCCCCTCACTCTTCTTTTCTGCAGATGAAACAAGCCTAGTTCCCTCAGCCTCTCCTCGTAAGTCATGTGCTCCAGCCCCCTAATCATTTTGCTCGCCCTCCGCTGGGCTCTCTCCAATTTGTCAACATCTATCCCGTCACGGGGGGCCCAAAACTGGACACAATACTCTAAATGCGGCCTCACCAGTGCTGAATAGAGGGGAATAATCACTTCTCTCAATCTGCTGACAATGCTTCTACCGATGCAACCCAATATGCCATTAGCCTTCTTGGCAATAAGGGCACACTGATGACTCATATCCAACTTCTTGGC
This sequence comes from Mesoclemmys tuberculata, assembly GCA_007922155.1. Classification (NCBI taxonomy): domain Eukaryota; kingdom Metazoa; phylum Chordata; order Testudines; family Chelidae; genus Mesoclemmys; species Mesoclemmys tuberculata. The sequence continues at coordinate 32,068,400 of ML675626.1, read as the reverse complement.
CTCTGTAACCCCCAGATTCTTTCTGCAGAACTGCTTCTTAGCCAGTCTGTAGCAGGGCATGGGATTCTTCTGTCCTAAGTGCAGGACTCTGCACTTGTCCTTGTTGAACCTGATCAGATTTATTTTGGCCCAATCCTCCAATTTGTCTAGGTCACTCTAGATCCTATCCCTACTCTCCAGTGTGTCTACCCCCACACCTTCCGGTTTAGTGTCATCTACTAACTTGCGGAGGGTGCAGTCCATTCTTTCCTCTTGATCATTAATGAAGATGTTGAACAAAACCAGCCCCAGGACCGAGCCCAGGGGCACTCCGCTTCGGCTGCCAACTACACATTGAGCCGTTGCTCACTGCCCATTGAGCCCAATGATCCAGACAGCTTTCTATCCACCTTATAGTCCATTCATCCAACCCACACTACTTTAACTTGCTGGCAAGAACACTATGAGAGACCATAACGAAAGCGTTGCTAAAATCAAGATATATCAAGTCCACTGCTTTCCTCACATCCATAAAGCCAGTCATCTTATCATAGAAGGCAATTAGGTTGGTCAGGCATGACTTGCCCTTTGTGAATCCATGTTGACTGTTCCTGATCACCTTCCTTTCATCGAAGTGCCTCAAAATAGATTTGAGAACCTGCTCCATGATTTTTCCAGGGACTGAGGTGAGGCTGACCAGTCTGCAGCTCCCTGGAACCTTCCCTTCAGTTTTTTGAAGATGGGTGCAATATTTGCCTTTTTTCAATTGTCCGGGACTTCCTCCAATTGCCACAAGTTTTCAAAGATAATGGCCAATGGCTGTGCAATCACATCAGTCAACTCCCTGAGCACCCTCAGATGCTTTGCATTCAGACCCATGAACTTGTGCATGCCCAGTTTTTTAAATAGTTCTGAACCTGTTCTTTCACTACTGAAAGATGACAACGCTTTAAATAAGACCACTATTTTATTTTAAATGGCAGGTATTAAACCATCACCTAATTAGAAGGTTACAACTTGATACACTAATTCTTACTTGCTATATTTTAGATAACACTAATAAAAATGTTTGCCTGCTTATACTGCAAAGACAATGATTATTATGAGACTGTTCAGGGCAAACGCTCCTCAGAAAAAAAAAAAAAAAAAAAAAAGGTGATTCCAAAGTGTGTTCGTTAATCAAAGCTGCTTTATATGCAACATTCCTACATTATCAACCAAGCTAAAAAAGTATGAAATTATACTGAATTCTAAATTTTAATAATAAAGTAATGAAAGCACTGTACTCTGTATCACAAGTTTAAAAAAAACCTGTGCACTCCAGTAAAACTTAAAACCAATTGTTTTCAGCATTCTGATAATACACAAGGCAATTTAGACATTACATTTTCAACAAAAGCTTAGCACACTAACTGCTACAGAAAGGCATATGTCATCTCTAAGTTTTCAGATTCTAATAACTCACATAATATTAATAACAAACATTTCAAAAAGAATTTTTCTTTTGAGCTGAAAGTAAACAAGAGAAATTCCAGTCCAAAGGGCAATTTAAAAATTTTTGTATTTAAAGTGTCTGAAGACAAGCAACTTATAAAATAAACATTGTCATCTGTAACTACAGGATTACTAGCTGAGAAGGCTCTGGGACTTATGGTAGATCACAACCTCAACTTGAGTCAGCAATGCGATGCTGTTGCAAAAAAATCAAAAACAATTTTAGATTGTATTAACACAGGCATAGCATGCAAGTCTCGGGAAGTGAAAGCACCACTCTATTCAGTGCTGGTTAGGCCTCAGCTGGAGTAAAGTGTCCAGTTTTGGTCACCAATGTACGGAAAGGATGTAAAGAAACTGAAAAGGCTCCTGAGGAGAGCAACAAAAATGATCAAAGAGATGGAGGAACTGGGTATGCATACTTTGGACAAGAGGAGACATGAGAGCGGTCTTCAAATACTTGAAAAGATGCCATAAAAAAGATGGAGAAAAGTTGTTCTCTCTTGTCACAGAAGACAGGACAAGGGACAATGGGTTCAAACTACAGTACAGCAGATTTAGACTAAATCTCAGGAAAAACTTCCTAACTGTAAGAACAATAAGAGGGACAATGGAAAAGATGGGCTAGGGAGATTGTAGAAGCTCTGTCACTGCAGATTTTCAAAAGGAGGCTGGATAGCCATTGGTCTTGGATGGTTAGACACAACAAATCCTGCACCTTGGCAGGGAGTTAAACTAGATGACTCTTGCAGTCCCTTCTAAACCTATAGCTCTATGCTCAACCAAAAATCAAGAAAATCACTTACAGTTAGAGGAAGTCTCTCAAAATTGACCAACTCCAGCAAGTTTTATTAGATACCAGTGATTTTCATTCTCTAAGCAGAAGTACATCTCTGTACATAAAGTCACTCATAAATGCTGCAAATGTCAATAGGACAGGAAAAAAAAGAACTTACTCATCTCCATCTGTACAGATGCCTGTAGTCTCATCATATTTTGTACAATAAACATCTGGACTGTAGTTAAAAGTCCCATCACGCCTTCGAATGGGTCTACGGCGACGCTGATTTAGGAAATGCCAATGAAAACAGGTAAATGGTCTATGCTGGGCACACTTGTGCTGCAAGAATAGGGGGCACTGCTCAGTCCTAAATTCCTTTAGATACCTAAAAAAAATTAAACTATGTTACAAGTTCATTTTTGGAGGCACATTTATTACAGCTTTAACAAGGCACTTGATAATTCAACTTGCACAGCCCATGAGAAAGTGTACAAATTTATCCTGTGGAAAATTACATTCTCTAGATATAAGAACATAAGAACAGCCATAGTGGGTCAGACCAATGTTCCATCTTGCCCAGTGTCCTGTCTTCTGACAGTGGCCAATGCCAGGTAGCTTCAGAGGAAATGAACAGAACAGGCAATCAAATGATCCATCCTATCACCCTTTCCTAGCTTTTGGCAAACAACAGTATAATTTACTTTTCAGCTATAAATTAAATCTGACTTAATTTTAATTAACAATGTGTTAGTAGTGAAGTTCACAATGTAATTGCTCTAAATTATACTATATTGCACAACTGAAACAATAATGTTTTTATAAAATATTATAGCCAAAAGTCATATTTACATTACTTAAAAATTAGATTCCCCTAAGTGACAATCATACAGCAGTTTCAAGCACTTCAAACAAGTTACCTGAACATGAATTCACTCCCTCCTCCTATACTAGATAAACCTACTAGAGCTATTTTTACAAATAAACACATTTGGTTGTGTGTTAGAAACGCCCCTCAACTCCAGTAACCCAACGACATGGACTGACATTGCATAGAAATCTACCCAAGATACACTGACATGAGAAATGAGGGAGGGATTGCAATTCCCTTCACACTGGTACAGTAGGCTGCAGCATGCACATGGGGGAGAGGGAAGGGAGTAGAAATGAACAGAAAGAACATGGGATATGAAGAAGAGGAGGCTATCCCAGGGAGGGGGAAGAGCAGGGGTAATGGAAAAGAACACAAAAGTTACTAGGGAAGCTACTGGAAGTCTGGGGGAGCTTGGGGTTATTGGAGAGTGTTACTGGGCAAACTATTGAGATCTGGGGGATACTTTAAGGGTTTTGACAGACTGTATGAGGTTACCTGCAATTATTTCATTACTGGGGGCTCCTAAGGGACTAGGATAAGCAGTCTAGAAACTAAAGGTTATTGGGGGATGCGTATGGGTTATCTAGAAGCTTCTGGGGTACAGTCACAGAAGTTATCTTTGGTATGTTTGTTCAGACAGTATTTAAGGTTACTGGGGCTGCAGTAGTGTTAAGGAGTGATGAGATGGTTATGAAGTCTTTAGGGATGTCTCAAAAGTGGGTGTCTTGGGTGTATGGCAGTGTTTGTTCACAGGATGAGAGGAGGCTATGGGAATAGTTACAAGGAGGGTTAGGAGCTGTTTAGGGTGTGTGGGTGCCCTAGGAGGCTAGAGGGCTGTAGGGCAGTGTTTGGGACATTAGAGGGGGGCAGGGCAGAGGTGCTGGGGCGCTGTTTCGGGGGCTATGGCAGACACGGGGCAATCAGGCTGGTAGGAGCTATGGTGGGAGGCTAGGGCGCTCGGGCAGCTTTCGGGGATCGTGGGGGCTCCGGGGCGGGGCAGGCCAGGGCCCCTCAGGCCGGGCTCCGCTCTGTAGGAAGGATGTGCTCTGGCCGCGGGCGGGCGGCCGTCTCCGGGCAGCCGCTGGCTCGCCCAGGCTCTCGCGGCCCCTTAGCGGCGCTGGAAGCAGGCCCGCTGCGAAGCCAAGCCCGCTCCCTCAGCGCGTGGGGCGCTGCCCGGCCCTGGCCAGGCTTGGCGGGGCTGGGCCGCGAAGGCGGCGTCGGGCACCGGTACCTACGTGTAGTGCGTCGGCTGCTCGGTCTGCGGGGACGCCCCGGATCCGCCGCCGCGCGACGCCGCTTTCGAAACCGACGGCATCGTCCCGAGCCGTAGCCACGGCGCAGGCGCCGGCCAGGCCCGAGCCGCCGATCGGGGAGGGCGGGCACGCGCGGGGGTGGTGCGGGAGCTGCCCCGTCGCTCCCGCGCCCCCGGCTACGCTGCAGCGCTCACAGCACGGGGCCGCCGCCGCTACAGGCCGGGGGCGGGGCGGGCCTGCACGGGCCGCATCTTGGCGCCGCCGCCCGCAGGGATGGTTCAGCAGCAGCCGCAGGCGCAGGGAACGCACCCCCGCGAGCCGCCCGTCCCTACGACGGCCATGGCCTGAGGTGCTGCAGGCCCTCGCCCCCGCCACGAGCGGAGAGCGCGCCATCCCCACCGCAGCGACGGAAAGGGTTGGGGCCCTTCCTGCACCGCCGGAGGGGCGGCTAGGGGAAGCCTCGCGTCCTTAAACGTGACCTCTCTTCCTTTTTGACAGCGAGCCCTGTGAAAAAGCCCCGTGCAGAGTATTTTGGCGTTTTAACGCTGGTTCGGATGTAGTCGTCTTAGGGGACCATTACTCTTTTAAGATCCTACACATTAAATATTCTCCTGCTGGATGCTGCTCTCGTACTAACTTCCTTCTCCTAGCCCATGAACTTCATCCCCTACAGGAGCTACACTCCTCAAACAGCTCCGAGGCTTCAACTGAGCATACTTGTAAATCCACTACTTGCCAGCCATTTAGCAAGAAATATGCTGCAATATTAGCCCCATTTTCCTGTTAGAGAAGAAAAGTTTGTTTTCCTTGGGAGCCACTGGTGGTCTCGTGAATGAGACATAGGCCTAGCAATCAAGATTCTTTACTCCTGAGCCCCAAACTCAACACATGACAGTTCTAAGTCTCAGTTTTATTACCTGTAGAACAGAAATATTTCACAATATCTTGTAAAGCACTCTGATGATAAAAAAGATTAAAGCTAAGCAGGGAAAGATGTAGAAATAAGCTCATCGCTTTGTACTTAATTGTGTAGGTCCCAACAGCAATTCCTAATTAATTTATTTTTAAAGTTCACTGAACTAGGCATTTTACTACACAGCTAAACATACTACAAAGTATGTTTTAAGATTAACTTTTAAATAGCACTGCACTTTTCTACTGCACACAAGCACTCCACATCTTCAGATGTAACTTCAGCACTAGCTCCCCAAGAGTACATATTAATCTGAGTACATATATAACATTTAAGAATCACCACTTAAAAGATTAATAATTCTGTGACAGTGAGAAGAGTTTTTTTTTTAAACTCACACAAAGATGATAGGTATACTCAAAAATTTAAAGCAATTCACTTGCATTCAGAGTCCACAGAAAATTTCATCTTTAAGTGTTCATCTTTCAAAAGTTAAAGCCTGTGGAAACAGGTTAAAATATAGGGTCTTATCTAGCACTCATCATGAAATTAAAGAGGCACGCGCGTGCACACACACACACACGATTTAGTTTCTTCTTCACTCCAGTATTAATTCGATTTAAAAAAACCCAACCATATACAAGAAGGGGTGAGAGATGGAGAAAAAAAGAATATTTTGAGGAAGACTAAATGGATTTTGCATTTAATTCTAAAGACAGCAAAATTCACAGCCATCCTGTCACATTCCTCACCCCTTCAGGACATTCCCTTAAACATTTATTTAATTGTTATCATCCTTTGTTATGACTGTTAAACCAATTTAATTTTGAATAAAAAAACTGGACTTGAAAAGTTTACAAGACATGTTTTAGCCATAAATTATGACACTGAGGAGGGGTCAGCAGCAAGATTCCACAGAGAACATAATGACCTTGGTTGTTGCTCATAGCCTTACCAAACTGTAACCGCATTAGACCAACATGATTCTTACCAGTTTCACTGCAACTATAAGCATTTTAAATAGCAATTAAGTTTACTCTACTGCTTAGTAAAACTGTGAGCAAAAACAGACACACACAGTGGTTTGGCTGCAGGATCAGGGAAAGAGTTTTGCATCCATTATGCATTTGAGTCACAGTTGGAAGATAGTTTTTGCAACCTTAAGAGCTAGAAGCTCAATTCTGTTTTTCATATGAAAACAGAAATTCTGTAGAAATGGACAGCTTCAGCTCCTTCTCGTGCTAGGCAAAGCTTTCTCACATCCAGTGGCAAGTAGAATGCATGATTTTAAGCTCTAGAAAGTTAGGATTAATTTGCAATTAAGATTTATCCAGATACTGGTTTGCACTTCACAATTAAGAAGATTGTTTTTCCTCCTTCATAAATGGAACTGTTCGGTTACATCCATGCAAAAGGATTTCCTACCGATGACAGAGAGTCCATTCCCACCATAGAGCTATGTTTAGTTCTGTAGTGTAAAAAACAGATTTATTAAACTCACATTGACAGTGCATTAAAAGAGTTAGATGGAAGTCATTTCCACATGACCTAATACAGTAGTAGAGCAGAGAATAGGAAGTTAACATTCAGCTGGATAATAATAATGCATTTACTTAAGTCATTGATTATCCAAGTGCCATTGTCATCTTTGGCACAATGTTTTTGTATATTTCTAACTTTGATATTGTAAGACATTCAAAATCTTAAAATTCTGATGATGGGGGATAGATTGTCTGAAATGGTGATCCAAGCCTAACCACATCTGAGGACAGCATCAGTACACAGCATTCGCATATTCAACCCTCTGATGCAGTTATGCACAAGTAAAGAGTCCTCTTGACTCGCTCTGTTGCCATAAGTTATAAGAGTATTATCAAGCAGCACCAGTGTTGGAGAGGAATCAGCTTTGCAGACTAAAGACAATGCTGGATGGGGAAAACCAAAGGTTTCCAATACTAGTCATTTCCTCGGGGCCTGCTATCACACCTTCCCTTTCCCGGGTCAAGGTTTTTCCTGTTGAGGTGGTGGCAGCAATTTGCTTTTTGGGGTCTTATCGACCAAGTCAAACATCTGCTGATGCAAAACGTCTCCCAGTTGCTTGTCCACTTCTGTCTCCTCCCTAAAAACGCACCAGAGCAGCAGCCCTATCCCTAGCAGACTAACCGGCAGCACTTTTATCCAGGGTCTTTGGTAGTCACTTCCCATGGACCTGGCCACAGACCAGACTCGAGGGCTAGCCTTGCTAGTGGAGAAGCGGATGGGCCCGGACTGCTCGGACTCCGCTGCGCCCTCGGGCCCCGCCTGCCGACCGAGCCGTCGCACGAGACAGAAAGGAGAGGAGCACGGGCGCGGCCTGGAAGAAAGAAGAGGTAACGCGAGTCCCGGGCCCGCCGCCCTCGCCCGCAGAGCCCCACCCGCAGCCAGCTCTCACCGCCAGCCGCACAGGAGCGCGCGGCTCACCGCCGCCGCCAACATCACACTGCACACCCGGCGGCGTCACGTGCGGCGCAGCCTCACACGTGACACTCCCTGGCCACAGGACAGAGAGCGGAAGGAGCGCGGGCGGACGTAGGCCAAGAGACGCAACGCAGCAAGGTCCCGGGAGCCTCTGCGCCGAGGCGCCTTCCGGTGAAGTGTCAAGAGCGAACGTGCACCGCCTGCGCATGCTCGGCACTAGCGCCTGAAGCCGCTGCTGCGCTCGCTCCTCCTGGCCAGCCCTCCCTTGCCGTGCGTCGGAAGCTCCGGGCTAGCAGCCCACAAGGAAGGGCCGCCGATGGGTGCAGAGGGGCGGAGTTGGGCAGGACCCAGCCGTTTCCAGAGAGGGTAAAGGGCGGGACGGGACTTGTGAGCCAAGAGGGACCTGCTGCCAGGGCAGGGGCGGGGAGGGGCGCTGGAACCAAGTGCTTGGGGGAGGTGCCGGGAGCCATTGAAGCAAACAGGGCACCCTGCATGTGATGGAAACCCCTTCAAAACGGGTGCACCAGCACCCCTAGTTCTAGCACCTACAGGCAGAGATGCTAACATTTCCTGGCTTCAATGGGGTAAGCCGTCTGCCATCCCAGAGGGGAGCCCAGTGGCAGCCTCCTGCATCACACAAGATGGGCTCATAGCTGGGTAGCAGTCACCTGCACTCAGGCTCCAAGCGGAGGGACAGCTTCCCACGCCCCAGCCTGAACACAGGCAGCAGCCACCTGCCTACATCCCTGGGTCCCAGCCAGCGCAGAAGCTGCCTCTGCTCCAACTCACATTGGGGAGCAGTTACCCGCTTCCCAGGCTGGCAGCCAGGAGGCAGCTGTCTGCAACTTGCCCAGGTGGCAGCCCCTCTCCAACTCAAAACCCAGTGCCCAGAAAACTTGTCAATTTCATTGCTCTAGCTGAGGAGTGAAATTGACAACTACCACAGCCCCACATTTCACCAGTTACCCTGTTTTCCTCTCTCTCTCCTCTCCTATTCCTCCTCTCTCTCACCCCTTCCTCCTTTCAAATCTAGGTAAAAAAATTTGGCATGGTGCTTTATATTCCACAGCATTGGCATGCTGCTCAAAGCCTCCTAGCATCAGCCAACATCACCTCTAACCCAGGTACATACTTGAATTGCACACTGCTGCTGTAAAGGTGGTAACCCTACCTAAACTAGATCTGACATCTACCATATCACAGCCTTATATGCTCAGCCCTTCTTCTAACATATGGCTCACATTAGTCTGTAAATATAAAATCCCATGGGAAAATCGAGTGTTAAAATTTTCAGAATTTAGGGGGGTATTTTCTATTTGAAAGGTTGAGAAACACTGATCCAGTGGATACAGGGTACATGGACTTTCAGAAAGCCCTTGACAAGGTCCCTCACCAAAGGTTCCATATGAGGAAAAGTTAATAAGCCTTGGACCTGTCAGCTTGGTAAAGAGATGACTAAGGGAGATATGATAGCGGTCTTTAAAATCATGACTGGTGGGGAGAAAATAAGTATTATTTACTTCTCATAACACAAGAATTAGGGGTCACCAAATGAAATTAATAGGCAGCTGGTTTAACATGAACAAAAGGAAGTATTACCTCTGAAGCACCTGGCATTGGTCACTTTCAGAAGACAGGATACTGGGCTAGATGGACCATTTGTCTGACCCAGTATGGCTGTTATGTTCTAAAAAAGTAAAGTTCTGTATTAGAAATGCAGGTCCTCTGTTCAGCTCTAAGATATCACTGATGGGGATGTATGAGTAAGACTCGTCCTAGCTGATATCAGAAAGATTCCTAGGGACAGTGTAGCTAAGGTTGATGATAGCCTTCATTCTACACTTAAATGTCTTGATGGAGTTAGTGCATCAGAAGGGTAACTTCCCTTTACTGCCACCCACCTGCAGCACAGGTCAGGTGTATTTTTTAAGTATAGACTTGGCTTCCAGGGGAAGGGAGAATACCATAACTATTACCACCATGTGAAGTTAAGAGTCACCAGTACAACCTATGTCAGTTGAGGAAAATGGTTGTTGCTAAAATGAAGATATGAGGATCAGTAGAACCTACTCCAAATTAGCAGGTAGTCAAGGTTAGCGAAAAATGGCAAGGGAAGGAATTGTAATAATTATTTAAGTACAAATTGTCCTTGCTATTGGACAACTTGTTGGTGTAATTCTCCACAACTTTGTTAGAAAAGCTTATACATTTAATCTTTAACATAATATACAGGATAGAGCTACACGCCTTTAACATAATTGGTGTTCTGTAAAAATGTTTTCCATTTTCACCTTTAAACCATAAGAATCCCAAAGTGTAAGCACTTGTAAAATACAAAATTCTAGTGTTGGACAACTGTAATTGCAGATAATATACACCATAGAGGGAAGGAACATTTTTGCCTAACCCAGAAGGAAAAAGGCTTACTCTTTAAACTGTCAAGGGAGTTTTAATGTTCATGTAGCACAGACTCCACCTCAGTTTGCAAGATCTTGTCTGAAATGTAGTGTAATTATTTTGTATTTACACCTGACATTATGCACAAGGCATACTGAATGGATCATTAAGAGTTCCTTGATTTGACATCATTACATTGCAAGTTTAGAGTAGTAAATACAGAATGTATGCAAAAATGATAGTGTTTGTGACAATACACCAATATGTGACTAGAAGGATCAGGAACAAGCTGTGGATGGCTGGAGAGAAGGGTCAGGGGAAGGTGCACAGCACTCAGGGCCAAAAAAGTCCTGAGCCAGCACCAAAGCTGAGGTAGGAAAGAACCTGTGAGAGAGCACCATGGCTATCTGATGCAAAACAGAAGGTTGGGTAGGAGGAGAGTATACTACTTACATATGGATGCTCTGTTAGTCTCAACTTTTAGTATCCAGTGTGGAGGTTGTCTTAGACAGGAATTTGTCATTGTTAACAGAGATAGGTGAGAGATGCATATTAGCTCCTAGTGTAGACACAGGTGTTAAAGAAATAACTATTTTACACCTTACAGCTTTAAAGTGGAGTATTTCTCTAGTCTTTATATTGTCATTTCCTTCTTTTTTTTTCAATACAGTATACTCACAATTATCTGATTAGCACGTGCAATAGCAGAGATTTTATTCAAATAATCAGTTCAGATAATCAAAAGATTGCAGGGTAGGCCTCCTCCACAGCTCGTCATCGTCTTCACAGTCCTGGCCAGAAGGCTCTGCTCTGCCCCACTCATTTCTGTGACAGAAAGGCTGCAGACGGCTCGCCTTGCTGCTACAAGACAAGTAACACCCAATTCCCTGCAGGCTCAAGGAAGGCTGCTGTCCTGGTAGGGCAGAGGAGAGTTTTTGCTGGAGTCTCTGCTCTGCCACACAAGGACCACAGCCTCCCCACCACACTTTGTGTCTGCAGGGATCAGGGTAGCATATGGAACCCTTTTCAGCTATGCTGTTTTAGCCCTGCTCACTCATCCTGTGACGGCAGGGCTGCAGGAGGCCCATTCAGCAGCAGGGTAGCCTTCTCCGCAGCCAGGGGCTCCTTCTCCTCGCAGTCCTGGCTGAGTGTGCACACTCGATTGTCCAAAGCTCCACATTATCGGAATCCCTTCCATATCCTCCAGAATAAGATGCCTGCTGTAAAGGGCATATATCTCATGCCGGGGGACAAGTACAGGATCTGGATAATGCAGAGGTTTGGATAATGTGGTTTTGGATAAATGAGAGTATACTGTATGTAATTTACCTGAAAGACTAAAAGGTAGATTTTACTTTTTGCTTACAGCTTCATTTCTGGCTAAAGGTTCCATTTTACTCCATCCTTTTAGCCTTATCAGGGCTGCTGCAGGATTAGGAAGTACAACTATTCCTTCCCACAAAGGCAAATAAACTGCCTCTGCTCCAAGAAGTTTACTAATCCATCCAAGCTTGAGGGCAAAACTATTCCCACATCAGGCAGAAATGCAGATTCTATCACTTTTCACTCTAATTAATGCAATATCTGCAGGCTAATGGTTAGTATCAATTTCAGCAAAGAGAATTTTTACAACTTTAAACAACTGTCTGCAATGGCAGCACCAGAATTTAACAAACATTCTCTTCCCGTTGCCTCAGGGCAGGAACACAGAGCATTAGAAATATTTAAAGAGTTCTTAAATTATCATAGTACTATAATATACACCCAACTAGCTCAATATTGTATTCTATATGAACTTGATATTTATCACCCAGACAAATGCCTTTAAAAAGTGTTATTCCAAATTCCTATGTCTCCTCACAGGCGTTCATTAGTCTTTGAGCCATTCAGAACACTTGGCTTTGCAGTCTGCAATTTATGAACGATGTGTTCAGCGCTTGTATTTTCAGCTGAAATATTTAATGATAAAATGTCAGTTATTTCTTTTCATTTCATAATGAAAGTTGCAATTCACATGGTTTTACTTAGTCACAGAAAGTCACAGGATATTGTTGAATTAAAATAAGTCATCCAATGCAAATTGTGATTTTTGGCTTTTGAATATACAATTCAAATTCTGGTCTATATGGTTACACAAATTAGCCAGTCAGTGAGCAGAAATCCTGTGTAACTTATGTAACTAAGTTTAAAATAGATATTAATTAGCAAAATTTAAAATTTGAATGAATTCCAAACCAAGATTTTTTTCTCTGAAAAAAGTCACTGGTTTCACATAATGAAAATGAAAGTCTCGTACAGAAAAAAACTGCATAATGCAAACATATCACTTGCTCAGTTACAGCCCAATATTTCACTGAGATACCAATCTTTGAACACAAGCTACAAATAGGTGCACTTTAGGAAGCTAAATACCCAAGAGACATCACATGGGCCTTAGTTAATTCCCTAAATGACTGAAATTTTGAAGGGGACAAGCACTGGGAAAAACGAGGCAATCTGGTTGCTGGGAGGCAGGGTGAGGCTAGAACATGCCTGGAATAAATCCAGACTGCTTCTTCACATCCAGGACCCAACCCTCCTGCTATTGCCCTCTTCTTCACACCAGGAAGTAGCAGGGGACAGATGGTGCATTATCTGCAGTGGAGGCCAGTCAAGGGGAGAAGAAACTGGCCAGCAAAGAGTGGAAAGAGGTATGAAGCAGGAGACTTTAAACACAACAAAAGAACATTTCAAATACTCATGAGAGCAGATCTTATTGTTGGTTGTGAGTGGGAGAAAGCATAGATACTTAAAATGAGACTATTGATCCTGAATGCTATGGACATTGATTCTTCCTCCCCATTCTAAGCATGAGAAACTGAAGCTCAAATTATACCAAAACAGAAGTGGTAGTAGCTACAGTTCCATTGTAAAGGCTGACACCAATAATCACCTAAATATATTTTAAAACAAGTTCTCCTACTCAAGAGTCTGTTCAGTCAAAATAAGATACAGTATGCTTTTCGGCAGGCTTAATCCGCTCTGATGGAAGATTCTTTGTTTATTCCTAACCTTAACAATACTTTTCTTTTAAAAACAGAAATCTGAGCATTCATATTCTAAATTGCTAGGAATGAGAAAGAAGTACACAAAGAACTTACCTGAGTTTCTTTCATATCCAATACCATGTTGCATTAATAAATCTTTAAGCCTTTTTATTTCTTTAGAAAGTTGCTTGTAATCCTAGGAAAAAAATTTTTTTAAAAGGGACAGTATGTTTTGCCAGATACACGTCTGCTTAAAATTCTATTTGCATCATGCATAAAATATCCAAGCATAGTTATTAGGGAAGCCACTGGGGAAAAAAACAATGTCTGGAAAAGACAGTTACTAACCTTAACCTTCTGTAACTGTTGTTCTTCGAGATGTGTTGCTCGTGTTCATTCCAAGTAGGTGTGTGTGTGCCGCATGCACAGTCCACAAGAAAGTTTCCCCCCTAGTGGTACCCACAAGGTTGGCTCTGGAGCGCCCTGGAGTCACACCTTCATGGCACCCTATATAGGGCTTTGCCAACCCTCCACCCCTTCAGTTCCTTCTTGCCAGCTGGCTCTGACAAAGGGGTAGGCAGGAATGGACATAAGCAACACATCTCGAAGAACAACAGTTACAGAAGGTTAGTAACTGGCTTTTCTTCTTAGAGTGCATGCTCATGTTGATTCCAAGTAGGTGACTCCCAAGCTAGACCATCCGAGGAGGGGTCAGAGTTCGAAGTCCGGCAGATTATAATACTGCTCTAACAAAAGCAGCAGCATCTCTGACATGCTGAGTAATAGTGTAGTGGGCTGCAAAGGTGTGAATAGAGGACCATGTTGCCATCCTACAAATGTCCTGGATTGGCACCTGGGCCAGGAATTCTAGGGAGGATGCTTGTGCTCTCATGGAATGGGCCGTTATTGCCAGGGCTGGTATGTTTACCAAGGCCTTGATACAGGAAGTGATCCAAGATGAAATTCGTTGAAAAGAAAATCGGTAGCCCTTTCATTCTGTCTGCTACTGCTACAAATAGCTGGGGTGTTCTGAATGGCTTGGTTCTCACAATGTAGAAAGCTAAGGTATACCTGACATCCAAAGAATGCAGTCTACACTCTTTACTACTAGTGTGCAGTTTCGGGAAGAAAACCGGGAGGAATATGTCCTGGTTCATATAGAAGTGAAAAACTACATTTGGTAGGAATGCTGGATGAGGGCAAAGGTGAACCTTATCTTTGAAGAAGGTCGTATAGGGAGGCTCCGACGTAAGAGCTTCGAGCTCAGATACTCCCATCAGCCTTGAGAGAACAAGTTTGAGGTCCCATTGGGGGACCAGCGAACACGTCCAAACCTTTCAGGAAACGTGCAACCAAGGGCTTAGCAAAGAGTGAGCATCCTTCCACCCAGGGAAGGAATGCTGAAATGGCTGCCAAGTGATCTTTAATTTATGACCCTAATAGACCTTACTGTTTCAGGTGTAGCAAATAGTTCAGAATTGACACCAGTGTTGTCCAGATGTCCTTCTGAGCATACCAGACCGAAAACCTCTTCCTCTAAGCTAGGTAAATGGCCCTAGTGGAGGGTTTCCTACTACTGAGGAGGACCTCTAACTTTTTCTAGGCAGGCTTGATCCATGGGGTTCAGCCAAGGAGCTTCCATGCCATGAGATGCAACGACTCGAGACTGGGGTGCCTCAAGGTGCTGTGCTCCTGAGTGATCAGGTCCAGGAGTGGAAGTAGAGTGATAGACATGTCCACTGAGAGGTTGAGTGTGGTGAACCAGTGCTGACAAGACTAAGCAGGGGCTATCAGGATCACCAGAGACCTTTCTTGTCTGATCTTCACCAGGACCCTATGGATGAAAGGGATCAGAGAGAACGCATAGCACAGTTGGTTCATCCATGGGATGAGAAAGGCATCTGTGACGGACTCCAGCCTGTGGTTCTGGAAAGAGCGAACTGCAGGCACTTCCTGTTGAGCTTCATGGCAAATAAGTCCATGCAGGGACCACCCCACCAATGGAAGACTCTGCTCAACACATCTGGGCAGATCAACCACTCACGGGTAAGGAAGGACCTGCTGAGGCTGTCGGCTAACGTATTCTGAATCCTGGGCAGGTACAACACTTCAAGATGTATCAAATGAGCGATGCAGAAGTTCCACAGTCTGAGGGCATCCTGACACAGGAGAGAGGAGAAAGCTCCATCCTGTCTGTTTATATAGAACATCACTGTCATACTGTCTGTTAGGACTGATACTACCTTGCCCTGCAGGTGATGCTGGAAGGCTTGACAAGCCAGATGCACAGCTCTCAACTATCTCATGTTGATATGGAGCAAAAGCTTTGTTTGGGACCAGAGACCTTGGGTCTTGAGGTCCCCTAGATGAGCTCCCCAACCCATTGCTGATGTGACCGTTATCAGACATAGAGAAGGCCAAGGTGCCAAGAAGGGGACTACTCCCCCACATACAATGCAAGGATCGCACCACCAATATAGGGTCTCTAAGACTGAGGGGGAGAGCAAGACTACCATGTCTATGTTGCTCTGAGCTCTGAATGATAAACTGAGGCTAGCCAAGTTTGCAGCAGTCTTACGCGTAACCTTGCTTCTTGTACAACATAAGTGCATGCTGCCATAGGGCCCAGCAACTTTAGGCAATTCTGAGCCGTGGTCTGAGGATAGTGCTTCAAATCCTGTATCATGTTGTGAAGGGTCACATAAAAAGCCTCCAGAAAGGATGCCCTGGTTTACCCAGAGTCCAACACTACCCCAAAGAATTCTGTCCTCTGGGTGGGCACAAGCGTCAATTTCTGCTCATTTATCATAAGACCCAGCCTGTCAATGGTGGCCCTTACCAGACTCATGTCTACCTCTACTTGCACCCTGGTGTGTCCCTTGACCAACTAGTCATCGAGGCAGGGGTATACTTGCACTCTCTTCTTCCTCAGAAAGGCCACAACCACCAACATACATTTGGAGAAAACCTGGGGGGCTGCAAATAGTCTGAAGGGCAGGACTGTGAACTGGTGATGTGTCTGATTGACTATGAATTGGAGGAACCTACTGTGTCACGGGAAGATGGCTACGTGGACATATTCATGTCAAGGGCAGCATACCAATCGCCCGGATCCAGAGAGGCAAAGATGGAGGTCAGGGAGACCATGAGGAATCTCATTTTCTTCATGAATTTGTTGAGGTTTCATAGGTCGAGTATGGGGTGAAGCCTGGCAATGGCCTTTGGAATTAGGAAGTGAAAGGAATAGAATCCTTCCCCTTTAGCTCCAAAGAGACCTCTTCTACTGCTCTTATTCTTAGAAGAGCTTGCAGCTCTTATTGAAGTTGCTCGTGAGAAGGGTCTCTGAAGATGGATAGGGAGGGAAGGGGATGGGAAGGTGGAGGAGCAGAAAATTGGAGCAAGTATCCCAGCTTCACCATGCATAGGACCCATTGATCTGTTATGATTTGGGGCCATGCATGGTAAAAGCGGGACAGTCGGTCAAAAAATTAAATATGGGCCGGATCCAAGACTGTGATTGGTGTGCCATCCTCAGGCATACCCTCAAAAAATGTTCTTTGTCCCTGAGGACTGCTGTGTTTGCCTATGGTCCTAGTTAGAAGAATGGGGTGCATTCCTTCTGTTATTCCTGCCCCTTCCACAATTGTAGTCTTGCCTCAATTGACCTTGGTAAAAATGGGGCATGGGCTGCAGCTTGAACGGTTTCCTCTATGGAGCCAGTGTATGTAGCCCGAGAGACTTTAGAATGGCTTTAGAGTCTTTTAAGCTACGAAGCTTAGAGTCCGTTTGTGAAGCAAACGGTGCTGGTCCCTCGAACAAAGTCCTGGGATGGTTAACTGGACCTTGTGAGGGAGACCTGCAGCCTGAAGCCAAGAGCTCCTCCTCATAACAACATCAGACGACATGGTGTGTGCTGCCATATCCACAGCCATCTGAAGCAGGGTCTTTGTAACCATTTTTCCCTCTTTGACTGCAAATTCAGACTTGGAGTCCAGTAATAAAGAATTCTTGAATTTCTCCAGGAGTTAAAGACGTATCTGCTAAGGATGGCCTGTTGATTTGTTATCTGAATTTGGAGCCCTCCCCCCCAGTGGAGTACACCTTTCGTCTGAAGAGCTCCAACTTCTTAGCATCCTTAGTCTTCGGTGTGTGGCCTTGCTGCCCTTGCCTCTCTCTCTCTCATTGTCAGCTGCCACCACGAGTGACCCTGGTAGGGGTGAGGGGAAATAGACGTGCTCATGGTCCTTAGTGGGTATAAAGTACTTCCTCTCTACTTTTTTTTTGCTGGAGGAGATTGTGGCAGACCCCAGCCTCTCTATGTCTTTGTGGTCTCCTGAATGTCTTTGTTAGTGGAAGGGCGACCCCTGAAGGGACCTCAAAGCCAGGATGTCCACCATAGGGTCTTGCCCCCTCCACTTGGAGGCCCATATTCTGAGCCACTCTGTGCAGTAACTCTTGGTGTGCCTTGCTGTTGTCCGGGATGAGTGTTGTGCCACTCCTGCCACTGGAGAGGAGGATGAGGATACCTTGATGGGGTGCTGATGTTTACTGCCCCTCGGCGCCAGATGGGTCGTGCAATGGCTCTTCTTCATCTGCAGTGCCGGTGTCCCGGGTGTCATGTCCAGTGCTGGGATCAGAACCCTTTCTGGTGCTGGATGGTGCACTTCCATTGGAGTGAGATGGCCAAGGGCTGAACTCCAATTTTAGGGAATATGACCTGCCCAGCTGAGACCCTTGGATCTGGTGGTACACCCATGGGGTCCAGAAGGGCCACTGCAATGGCATCTGCCATTGACAGGCCCATGGCATTGCAAAGGGGTGTGCCGCCTCTATCCTCTGATGCCTGCTATGGTGCCAGCTCCTCAAAGAAAAGGACTCTGGCTGAGAGTCTGAGACCCTCTTGCTCTATGGGGACCATGGGAGTGCGGTGCCAGACAGTTCCTGGGATCTGTGCTATGGGGAGCAAGACGTGGCCAGCATCACTGGCTTGTCCTTGAATGTCATCATGGATATTCTTGGCATGGGGCTTGGTCCCAGGCACATTGAGGTGGAGGAGCTCTCTTGCCACCTCAAAAGTCTCAGATGTGGAGAGGAGCTGCAAACCCTCCTCCCAGACTTTCCTCAGCAGGGAGTCCACAAGTACCGGACTCAACGATGCTCTTCCTTCAGGTTCAGGGCTCAAGTGGCCCAGCGCAGGTTGCACTTTCCTCCCTTCCTTGTGCGCTGAGGACTGTGTCATTGGTGAATGCCCTCGGTCCGCTCTTGTGGGAGCAGTGCCATTGCCCTCAACATGCTGGAGAAGCATGCCAGTGCCATGGCTCTTTGGATGCAGAGTCCTTCTGAAGCAGCACCTCCCTCACCAATGCCGGTGCACTTCTCACCATGGCTGAGGTGCCCAGCCTCCCTTCCGCTGGGCTCTCCATGGGACAGAGGACAGATTCTGTAAGTAGGAATTTCAGTCTCTAGCTGTGCTCTTTTTGGGTCCTGGGGTGGAAGCCTCTACAGGATCCTGCTGGTTTGACTCTCCCAGGCACTTGAGGCAAGAGGAGCGTGGGTCATCCTTGGGCATAGGCTTCTTGAAGGACCCACAAGGCTTGAAGCCTGGCATGCCCCATCCCTGGAGTGGGGAGGGGAAGAAAAAATAGAGAAACTCTGTGATAAACAGGAGTGCTCTATCCTAAACTACACTAACTACAACTATTTCTGAACTATTTACAGGTACTCAACGAGACAAAAAGTACAGGGGAAGTACTTGCAATGCAAGAGAACATAGTTGTTTCAGTGACCATCATGGGTGGTAAGAAGTAACTGAAGGGGTGGAGGATTGGCAAAGCCCTATATTCAGCACCGTGTAGATGCGACTGCAGGGGGCTCCAGAACTGACCCTACAGGTTCCACTAAAGGAAGACTTTTCGATGGACTGTGCATATGGTGTGCACACACCTACTTGGAATCAACATGAACAAGCATTTGAAGAAGTTTGGTTTACTAGATGACTGGAGGATAGCTATCATGACACAAATTTTTAAAATATGTTCCAGAGGCAATCCTGGCAATTAAGCCAGTAAGCTTAATTTAACTGATTGAAACTATAGTAAAGAACAGAATTATCAGACATATAGATGAACATGATTTGTTGGAGGAAGAGTCCACATGGCTTTTGTCAAGGGAAAGAAATCATGCCTCACCAATCTATGAGGATTTTTTGAGGGGGTCAACAAACATGATAATTGTGGAAAAGGATGGTCCAGTGGATATAATGTTCTTGGACTTCCACACAACCTTTGACAAGGTCCCTTACCAAAGGCTCTTAAGCAAAGTAAACAGTCATGGATAAGACGGAAGGTCCTCTCATAGATCAGTAACTGTTTAAAAAGTCAGGAGACAAAGGGTAGGAATAAACTGTAAGTATTCAAAATAGAGAGAAGTAAATACAGGTGTCCCCCAGGGATCTGTATTGGGACCAGTGCTGTTCAACATATTCATAAATGATTTGGACAACAGGTTAAACAGTGAGGTGGCAAAATTTGCAAATGATACAAAATTACTCAATATAGTTAAGTCCAAAGCAAACTGTGAAGAGTTACAAAGGGATCTCACAAAACTGGGTGACTGACCAACAAAATGGCAGATGAAATTCCATATTCATAAATGCAAAGTAATGCACATTAGAAAATGTAATATCAACTATACATATAAAATGATGGGGTCTAAATCAGTGGTTACCACTCAAGAAAGAGATCTTAGAGTCATTGTGGATAGTTCTCTGAAAACATCTGCTCAATGTGCAGCAGGAGTCAAAAAGGCTAACAGAATGTTGGGAATCACTGGGAAAGGTATGGATAATAAGACAGAAAATATCATATTGCCTCTTTATAAATTCATGGTATACCCACATCTTGAATACTGCCTGCAGTATATACTGTCTATATATATATATATATATATATATATATATATATATATATATACACTGTCTAGTCAGTATATACTGACTAGATTTTTATAGCACCACAACTGCCAAGTGCCTCCCAAAGCCTGCTCCAAGGTTAGTCTCTGTCTCAAAGTTGCTGCCTGACAGCCTGTCAGCATATGGTTTATCTCTGAAGACCTGTGGCTACTCCCTAACTCCTGAAGCTTTAATGAAGAGCTATAGTAACTGAACCAATAAGAGGGGATGCCATTTTAGATTTGGTATTGGAGAGTAGTGAGGACCTCATGGAAGAACTGGTTCTAGGGGAGAACCTTGGTTCAAGCGACCATGAGTTAATTCAGTTCAAACTAAATGGAAGGATAAACAAAAACAGATCTGTGACTAGGGTCTTTAATTTCAAAAGGGCTAACTTAAAAAAATAAAGTGAATTAGTTGGAGAAGTGGACTGGACTGAAGAACTCATGGATCTAAAGGTGGGAGGAGGCTTGGAATTACTTCAAGTCAAAGTTGAAAGAACTATCTGAAGCCTGCATCCCAAGGAAGGGGAAAAATTCCTAGGCAAGAATTGTAGAAAGATGAAGCTGGATGAGCAAACATCTCAGACAGGTGATTAAAAGAAAGCAGAAAGCCTACAAGGAGTGGAAGATGGGAGGGATCAGCAAGGAAAGCTACCTCTTGAGGTCAGAACATGCAGAGATAAAGTGAGAAAGTGAGAAAAAAGTGATCTGGTAACTGCAGGCCTGTTAATTTGACCTCAGTAGCATGCAAGGTCTTGAAAAAATTTTGAAAGAGAAAGTAGTTAAGGACATTGAGGTTAACAGTAACTGGGACAAAATACAACATGGCTTTACAAAAGGTAGATTGTGCCAGACCAACCTGATCTCCTTTTCTGAGAAGATAACAGATTTTTTAGACAGAGAGAATGCAGTGGATCTAATTTACCTAGATTTCAGTGACGCATTTGATATGGTTCCACATGGGGAATTATTAAATTGGAAAAGATGGGGATTGATATGAAAATTGAAAGGTGGATAAGGACCTGGATAAAGGGGACCCTACAATGGGCCATACTGAAAGTGAGCTGTCAGGCTGGAGGCAGGTGACTAGTGGAATTCCTCAAGGATCAATCTTGGGAGCAATCTTTTTTAACCTTTTCATTACTGACCTTGGCACAAAAAGTGGGAGTATGCTAATAAAGTTTGCAGATAACACAAAGTTGCAAGGTATTGCCAATACAGAGAAGGATCGGGATATCATACAGGACGATCTAGATTACCTTGTAATCTGGAATAATAGAAATAGGATTAAAGTTAATAGTGGAAAGTGCAAGGTCATGCATTTAGGGACTAATAAGAATTTTTGCTATAAGCTGGGGATGCATCAGTTGCCATCCATCAGCTGCCAATGTGATGTGGCTGTGAAAAAAGCTAATGCGGTACTAGGATGTGTCAGACAAGGTATTTCCAGTAGAGATAGAGGAGGTGTTAGTACCATTATACAAGGTGCTGGTGAGACCTCGTCTGGAATAGTGTGTACAGTTCTGGTCCCCCATGTTTAAGAAAGATTAATTCAAACTGAAATAGGTGCAGAGAAGGGCTACTAGGATGATCCGCGGAATGGAGCACCTGCCCTACAAGAGGAGTGATTCAAAGAGTTTGGCTTGTTTAGCCTAACGAAAAGAAGGTTGAGGGGATATATGATTGCTCTATATAAATGCATCAGAAGGATAAATACCAGGGAGGTGGAGGAATTATTTAAGTTCAGTGCAGTGTGGACACAAGAACAAATAGATATAAACTGTCCATCAGGAAGTTTCGGCTTGAAATTAGATGAAGGTTTCTAACCATCAGAGGAGTGAAGTTGTGAAATAGCCTTCCAAGGGGAGCAGTGGGGGCAAAAAAAACTTTGCTGTCTTGAAAGCTGAGCTTCATAAGTTTATGGAGGGAACAGTATGATGGGACATCTTAATTTGACAATTAACTGATCTTTGACGACTATCAAAAAACATGCCAATGGCCTATGAAGGAACGTTTGATGGGGTGAGTTCTGAGTCACTACAGAGAATTCTTTCTTGCGTGTCTGGCTGGTGGGCTGGGTCTTGCCAACATGGTCAGGGTTTAGCTGATTGCCACACTGGGGGTTGGAAAGGGATTTTCTCTCAAGACAGATTGGCAGAGGCCCTGAGGGTTTTTCACCTTCCTCTTTAGCATGGGGCACAAGTCACTTGCTGGTGGATTCTCTGTACCTTGAAGTCTTTAAACTATGATTTGAGGACTTCAATAACTCAGTCATAGGTTGGGGTCTATTACAGGAGTAGATGGGTGAGGTTCTGTAGCCTACGTTGTGCAAGAGGTCAGACGAGATGATCAGATTGGTCCCTTTTGACCTTAAAGTTTATGAGTCTATGTTCATATCCATTAAACTACAAAGAGAGGCCAGAATCCCATAATAATAGTCACAGGCTAGATAAATTAAAATGAAAACAACATGCCAATTTTTGGAAGAACTGGACCAACACAAGAAGATATGCGTTGGATTCTCCATTGCTTTACATCACCATGTATATCTTTCTAAAAAATGTGATTTAATTCAACCACAGGTTATTGGGCCTGATGCAGGAATTACTGAATGAAATTCTATAGCCTTTGCTATGCATGAGGTCCAACTTGATGACCACAATGGTATCCTTCTTGCTCTGCAGTCTATGACTATTCTTCCATACCCTGTCAATGACTCTCAGCACATCAGAGGGTATAACCATAGCACATGAACTTTTAGGCTGAATGTACCCTCTCCATACAAATTTTGCACTTCAATTTTAGTGCTCAATCCTTGCCTTTGGTTTGTACTAACATGCCTTGTAAATTCTGCTGCAAAGTGTGTGTGTATATACATACATAGTTATAGATACAGGCACACAAAGAGCGAACTTAAAGCATGCATAATATGAAACACTGGGCCTTTGTTTGTAAAATGGTCTGAATGTTTCAGCATTAAGACTTAGTGTACATATTATATGATTACCAAGTGCCCATCTGTCACAAGGCTCTGGTCCACCTTCAACTTTCACTACAAACTCCCTTCTGCTTCTTATTCCCATTCTGATTCCACTTGATGAGAGTATATCTAAGGTGCACATCACCTAGGTATCCAAACTACTACCCAGATACCACTCTGCCAACATCTCCTGAAGAGATGTTTGCCAGTTTGTTTCCAGTTTATTTCCAATTTTCAGCATTAAAATAAGTTCTGCCATTTCTACTTTTAAACGGACTGTTATTTAAGCAACAGACAATCCAGGGAGCAGACTTTATGTGAATCTTAACAACAGGTAATCAGCTTAGCTGAGAGCCCAGTGGCTTAATCACATATTAGAAGGAAGGTGATTAATTCCATGTTGGTAAAATTTATTAGACACGCATTGAGAATTACTTTCTGTACCTTATTGCATTTTTCCACGGTTTCAAATTCCAGACTTTTTAACTTTTTATTTTGTTTCTCAATTTCCTTTTCTTCTGTTGCTCTTAAAAGTCCTGCTTTCTCAAAAATCTCCTTCAATAACTTTTTGTATCCCTGGAAAAACAAAGACATTACATAAAGCCATTCTATTCTGACATTTGTAATTTGCACTGGCTGTTCGTTGTACAAGTTTTTGTGATTACCTGTAAACTGAAGCTAGATGCAGAGCACTAATAGTTATTTGCTGACAGTAGGATAAAAGCATCTATCTTAAAAAGAGCTGGAACTGTAGAAAAGACCAGTGCCACAGTAATCTGAAAGTGATAGCTTTTAACAAGTAGTCAGAATGGATCAGCAAACCTGTTCAGTTATTAGCCCATCATAAAGAGACTGCTCTGCTTCATCCCACCTCCTTCGTAGTGCTTCAGTCAGTGTTGGATAAACTGCAAAATGCAAAGTAAAGCCATCATAAATATTAACAACTACATTTTCCTTAAATTTGAATGTAACCCTAGCGCTGTTATGTGTGTGTTTTAACAGCTCAATGCATCAATTTAACATGCACCACTGTTACTGCAAACTGCTACATTCACTAGCTGGGAACTGTTCCTCAATCCTATTTAAATCAATAGGAATGTGGCCATTCATTCCAACTGGGAATGGGAGCAGGCCCTAAATGTCTAATGCTCCCAGACAGCAGCAGTGACCAAAGGTCCCTTCTTCACACTCCAGCTGTCCAAAAGGCTTCACCCTTCACTGCTGGATGAGATCCAGATTGCACCCTGCTCACTTAGACACTATTGAAACACATCTTATCTAAGAATGACCATTAAGGGCAAATGGAGGCATAGTCCATGGGCTAGCTGGAGTGCACAGCACACAGCAGCTACTTGCTGAACTAAGAACAGCAATGACAATGTATTACCCAGTACTTATGCCATATATAGTATGAATCCAATTCAAGATGCTGGACTTTAATTACAAATCCCCAAACAGACTGGGCCCTGACTATCTCTATAATCTCCTCATAGGGCCGAGCCTCACTCTTGCTACTGTCAGGGAATATTTCATTAAATGTCTCTTCATGCATGTATTTTTCCAAACTGATGAGTGCATCCACTGACTCATCTACCTGGAGGCTGGGATAGAAGAGGTGAGGAGAAGAACTAGGCTCCAGCCGGGCCAGAACTTCTTGTACATGAATACATTTACTAAGAGGTTGCACACTTGGTAGCTTGTGTAGGCTGAACTTATCGCACACATGGGGCTCTTTGCATTCCTCCATTCCGTCTGCCACAAACTCCCTGAACGCCCACCATCCCATCCCCTTCTTTTTCCAGGTACACCCTGCAATTCACTGCAATCTCTTCCCTGCAAGGGTCTGTGTCCCCCCCATTTCCCTCTCCTGCCATACAAGGATCCCTCATTCTCCCCCCACACCAGCAGGTCAGTGTGCATCCTATTACCTACTTTTCCCCATACTCCATTCCACCTACCATGGTCCTCCAATCAACCCCCTTACTCAAAATTCTGTGTGCCCCTCATTCTAAATCCCCCATGCTCGGGGCCATGTCTATCCCAATTCCCCAGGGTCCTTCATTCTGCTCCCCAAGCTAGGGGTTGTGTGCACCCTTATTCCCTACCTTCCCTGGGTCCCTCAGTCTTTCCCCAGCAAGGGTTGTGCCCTCCCAATCCTCCCTCCCTGATACTAGGATCTCCACACACACACCCACTGCCAGGGGACACACACACACACACACACACACACTCACTCACTCACCAGGGATTCTGTGTGCTCCTTTCTTCTTTCCCTCCAAACCAGGGTCCCTCATTTTCCCCTAGCATTCCAGCAGCTGTGTGCACTTCTCTCTGCCCTCCCAAGCCTTTCCCCCCATCGTTATTTTTCTGTCCAGAAGAGAAGTCATTCAGCATGTCAATATGTTACACTATTGGGAGAATAAACTGAGATAAGCAGGGGTATTTTTATGCTGGAAAGTGTTCATGAACTATGAACTAGTTCTGTGCTCCACAGATAATTGCAGAGATGCTAGAGCAGTGTTTCCCAACCAGTGTGCCATGGCCTGAGCAGGTGTGCCACGGAATTTCTTGAAAAACTACCTGAAGAGTTCTGAGTTGGCCATGAATATCCATGAGTTCATTTGGAGACTATATGGTGATGTGCCTCTAAATAATTAAATGGTATCAAGGTGTGCCACGGCAGAGAAAAGTTTGGGAACCACTGTGCTAGAGGCTGTGGCTAAAGAGCTGTCGGGGCACCTTTGTTCCCCATTCTCTCCCCCTTTTGGTTTTCTGCTCTTTCCCAAGCTCAAATAGGGTTCTGACAATTGATGCCTAGAACATTCCCTAAAATTCTGGAATTAACTGGATGCATTGTTCCAAAGTTATCCCATTACATACAGACAGAGAAAGAAATGCCATTGAGTTGAGCCTGGGGGCTTTTGCAAGCTAAGCCAAGAAAGGCACCCAATTATTATAGTGATGGGTACTTTAGAAATGCTTGTAAATAAACAATGTTACATTTACTTCTCATTGACATAGTGATACAAACTAACAAACCAGAAATCTAAACATATAGGTTTAGGTGAGATTCCACCTGCCACTCACAAATGCACAGAGCTTTTTATCCTACCTACCTAAAAGAGAATGGGGATGGCAAACAAGAGGAGTCTCAAATGTTAGAGAGTAAACACAAGTACTCGGCTCTGACACATGAGCCAACTTATTGTTTTTTCCACAAAGAAGAAGAACCTAAAGAGCAGAAAAAGAAGGATAAGAGGAAACAGGTTAAACACACAATATAGTTACTAGTTCCGTGTTGAACAGAACCAACACACATCACTCACTTCACGTTTTATCGTAAGTATAGATGCATTCCAGCAAGTGCTAGTCAGCAGGCTCAGTCACTGCTGCCATAATTTTGCCAAGTGTAGAAGAAAGGTCACAAACGCTAGTTAAATCTTTTCCAAATTAAGTTATTTTAAAGTATGTAATAAACTTGTTCCTTTCCCAATTGGAAGTGGTTCTTCCACCCATGTCCCCGTTACCCCACCCACATCATCACAGCTTCCAACAGAAAGACCCTTCAGAGCCTATCAGCATCACTCAGCTGGTGCATTTGCTCTTAAGTGATACATGCTCCCACCTCTGAAGGGCCACCGTCCTATGAAGAGTGAAAAATTGCATCCAACTCTCCTAAATACCAGTACAAAGTAAAAAGCACTAAACACCAGGCTTTTTTGTCCTTTAATTTTTTCAGAGAACAATATTGATCTGCCCTAGATTGTAGATGCTCAATATGAGCTTTAGATTTTCAACTTCAATGTTTCATGACCTTTTACAAGCAAAAGCCCATGGAGGATTTAAATTCTTTATATTAGAAATCATGCAATACTAGAAGGCCAATTATACCTTCAGTGGCTACAGGAGAAAAGGATGCTCTTATGGGAATTGTATCAGGCTCCTTTCTCTGCCTCTTGGATCAACACAGTCTGGACGCTTTATGTTTATAAGCACCAATGTGTTATTTACTGAGTCCCCTTCCCCAGTACAGCCTTGTGAAGCAACACATAAGTAGAAGTAAACTTTCCCCTTAGCCCAATATCCAGGGAAAGAAAGACAGATCTCCTCATCCTGAGATCCTGCCTCCCCTAATCCCAACCCAGCCACTCCCCTTGCACTTCCTTCTTGTTCTCTTAACTGTTCCCAGCTGACAGGTTGATTGTCAGCCTCCTGCCTAATTAAACCATTAAGCACTCATCCCTCCAATTAAATCCACTCCAGGGGGGAATATACCCTAGGGACAGAGCACTGGGTCAACTCTAGGCTCCTAGCACTTTGTCACAGCACAACAGTGCACTGAAAATCAGAGACCGGTTCTACTGCTGGCTCTCAAATAGGATTCTTTTGGCCAAGTCACTTCACTCCCTGCCTCACTTTCCCACTGATCAACCTACTTTAGGATTTTATACTGCCACCTATCACTGAAGCATATAAGTGCCTTTCACATAAAACCAATAGCAACAGCTATTGTCTTGTGTCACAGAGGAATGTGAGTCTTAACTTTGTAAAGCAACTTAACATCTTCAAATGGAAGGACTTAGAGAAGTGCAAACATTATTTTGACAAGGGGAGAAGAGAGGTCTACGGCAGGAGTTCTCAGATTTTTACATCGTGTGGACCTAAGGTGACCAGCTAGCAAGCGTGAAAAATCAGGACAGAGTGGGTAGTAATAGGCACATACATAAGAAAAAGCTCCGAATATTGGGACATCTGGTCACCCTATGTGGACCACATCTTTACAGAGTCTTATGGACACCTCCTTCCCATTCACAATCATGTAACATCCCTTTTCAGCTACAGCAACTGCTCACATGTAAGAATCATGAATTTTAACTGTTTTTAATAGTTCTGTCTTTTTGACAAAAGCTAATTACACTATCTCCTTTTGCTCTTCATTTCACCTCCCACCTCTTCTGCCCACATCTCTTCTGCTCCTCTGTCCCCTGCACATGCTTCTTGTCACCTGGTTCTTTAGTTTTCCCATGCAAGTTTCACTGCCAGTTGGTTTCCTCGTCCTCTCAAAGTACTGTTTAACTACCTAGTTCTCTGTCCCTTGAACCCTGGATGCGTGTCATCCAGTGGTGGCTGGCAACTCCAATCCCTCAAGTAACTCTTGTTTCTCTTCCTCTTATGTAGCAATAACCCATATAAGAAGTTACAGAGCATGTGTCTCTAGTGGGGATAGTAATACCAGAACATCCCATTTTGCATGAATAAGAAGAGTTAAAGTGTACAGACTGGTGCAAGTAAAAACATCAGCAGCTTTTTATCCTGGGATTTAGTCTCCCTGCCAAACTGCTGTCCCATATCTTGTCTTACATTTTTTCTACATCATGTTCTAAACCATGAACTCTTCAGAGCAGGACAATATCTCAGTTTGTACAGCCCCATCTAAGTTTTCAGTGTTACCATATATTAATGGCTTTAATAGCTTAAACTGGTACAAACATGCCAGCTTTATTAATTGCATCAGGATGATTCATTACTGTACCTTGGTTTCTCTGTTCTTGGTTTCACATGAATCCCCTTCTCTCATCCACATGCCAACAAATGTATTGTTGTAAATTTCCCATTCATGCCAGATTCTGGAAAAAAAAGAACAACTCAAAAATCTTGTTTTATATTTTTGGGGGAGAAAACTTAAAAACCCAGTAATAAAAACAGGAACACGCTAACATTGTATTTAAATTCACTTTATCCATTTTTTTTTGAAGTTCCTTTAGTATTTCCTTCTCTTACTGTCCAGATCTGCCCCATCACAGGTCAATTACCTTTTAACCACAGTGGAGTTCTCTAATTACTTATGTCTCCATCACAGTAGTTGCTGAGCACTATGGTTATTCTGACATGAGTCTCAAAACCATTTCCACACTTTCTTAACCAAACAAAATTGAAAACAAGTTCAAGTTTGTCATCAATAATTTGTTTGAAAGACTCCAGTCCAAACTCTAATCTACTCAATTGCTCAGCATATAGAGTAAACCCAATTAATGTACCTCAGCAGGTGGGTGAAACAAGAATAATCTTCAAAAATTGTCACTGAAGAGAAGCATTTATTAAAAATATATTAATGGAAAGTGACCAGTTGGACCATAAAACTCATGATATTAAGAACATAAGAAAAGCCATACTGGGTCAGACCAATGGTCCATCTAGCCCACTATCCTGTCTTCCGACAGTGGCCAATACCAGGTGCTTCAAAGGGAATGAACAGAACAGGTACATCAAGTGATCCATCCCATCGGCTTTTCCCAGCCTCTGGCAAATAGCAAGCCCTGCCTATCCTGGCTAATAGCCATTGATGGATCTATCCTCCATGAACTTATCTAGTGCTTTTTTGAACCCCACTATAGTCTTGGCCTTCATGACATCCTCTGGCAGAGATCCACCAGTTGACTGCATGTTGTGTGAAGAAATACTTCCTTTTGTTCATTTTAAACCTGATGCCTATTAATTTCATTTGGTAACCCAGAGGCCTAGTCTATACTTACCTCCGATTCGGCAGTAGTCGACAGGAGATATGCAAGCAACGTAAAAAAACTGCATAACTCACGTTGACTTCACTGGTTCCGTTCTGCGCGCTGTCCACACTGCGCTGCGCTAACAGGAACAGTGTTCCCCTCGACGTAGCATTATGCCAGTTTCAGATGTGGTTTTCCTAGGTCAATTTCTGGATTGACTAAGCGGGTCTTCACAGACCGCTCAGTCAATCCAGAGAAATTGATCTGATGGCGGCGAATTTGCCACCGTCAATATAAACATAGCCTTAGTTTTTGCATTATGAGGAGTAAATAACACTTCCTTATTCACTTTCACCACAGCATTCATGACTTCATAGACCTCTGTCATATCCCCCTTAGTCATCTCTTTTCCAAGCTGAAAAGTTTTAGATTTATTAATCTCTCCTCATATGGAAGCTTTTCCATACTCCTAATCATTTTTGTTGTCCTTTTCTGTACCTTTTCCAATTCCAATACAGCTTCTTTGAGATGGGGCATCCAGATCTGCACAGAGTATTCAAGATGTGGGCGTACTAGGGATTTATAAAGGAGGTAATATGATATGTTCTGTCTTATTATCGAGCCCTTTCCTAATGATTCCCAAAATTCTGTTAGCTTTTTTGACTGCCATTGCACATTGTGGATAGTTCTCTGAAAAAATCCACTCAATGACTCTAAGATCTCTTTCTTGAGTGGTAACAGCTAATTTAGACCCCATCATATTCACAAGAGTGGCACTGTAGTCTCACAGTCAATCCAGACTGGGAGCCAAGATGGAATCCTGACTCAGAGGATAGCCTTAGAGCTTGTCTACCCAAGGTTTCTTCACACCAACTTTTGTTTGTTTTTAATTAAAATGTCCTGGGTCCATAAAACACAATTCTTCTCTTTAACAAATGGCCAATTATTGCAAATTGGATAATCCATTTTGAAAATGGATTAAGTTCATTTCAGAATGAATTAGTGCAGAAAAAAGTTGTTGTAGATGCATCTGTATTTTTCAATGACATGGCAGTCCTCCAGTTACTAAACCAAACTGCAATGCATCACACCACACCAGGACCAAACTGTTTGTTTACCTATATGCCCTTTATCACTCTGGCAGGGGTCATTTTAGCTGGACGTGGCCTCCCCATTTAAATGCTGTTGCATAGCCAGGATCAGTCCCTTTGCAATTGCAAACTTCTGGAGCTGCACACATCAGTATTTTAATACTGTTATTATTGCAACCATGCCTTGTGCATCCACATAGAGCCCTGCTGAGATTATGGACTTCCTCATCATCTGGGAAGAGGAGATGTGCTGGCCTGACTTTACAACAGCCACCATGAGGGTCATTAGAAAAGTCATTTCACCTCCCGTAGCAGAGTGTCTGCCCCATTCTGGTTAGGAAGGGGTTAAGAGGGCCCTTGGAGCAGCATGCAATGGGAAGGGGCTGCCAGATAGCCAGTCAGGGCCTGGAAGCCTGATATAAAAGGGAGCAGTAAGCAGAGCAGAGTGAGTCACTCCCAGGAGCTCAGGGAGGGAAGGCTGGCTGTTCTGCAGGCTAAAGGAAGGCAGCACCCTAGACAGAGCAGTGGCTGACTGCTGGGGCTCTGTGAGAGCCAGGGGCCCTGATTCAAGGGCAGAAGAGGTACTGAGGATGTGGGGAAGTGGCCCAGGGAAGTCTTTTAAGGAGTTGGAGGAAGAGGCAGTGCAAGATTCCTGCACACGGGGTCCCTAGGCTGGGGTCTGGAGAAGTGGGCAGACCAGGACCCTCCCCGCAGACTGCCAGTGGAGTGGTGGTGGACTGCGGCAGTCACTGAAGAAAGTGGCAGAGCCAGGAATGTTGAATCCCCTGGAGGGGGGAACATGAGTGGTTTGGCCAGAGGGCTGAGTCTGGAAGAAGATGCATTGGGTCCTGACGACGGTGAGAGGGACTACCAGTGAACTCAGAAGAAATGTGATTGAGCACACCCGTGGACGTGGTTGGCTGCTTGAGCTAATTCCCAGACCACCAGCAGGAGGTGCCTGTCTGGTGGTGAGTGCTGCGAGCACATCACATTTCCATTCTTCTGTTTCCCACCTCTAAAATGGGGATAATACTTAGGAATTCAAAGAGGTGCCTTGATAATAACATTTGTACAGCTCTTTGAAAATGTAAAAAAAACAGTAAAATGAGGCAGCAGCCCATAAACCTCAGCCTGCCCCATTCACTCTCTTCCCTTAATTTACTGAAAAAATACATGGAATTAGAACCATACAAAAATGTGGGGCTAACAAATCAGCACTTTATGAAAAGCAAAGTGATTGAAAGTTGAAGTAGTTTTCCTTTTGTCTGTATGTAGTCTATTTAAACTGTAAGCTCTCTGAGGCAGGAACTTAATCTTCAAACATATATAATCTGTAAGATGCCTCTCAAACCATTGGAGGTCACAAATGCAGAAAAATTAAATATGATTGTTACATGATAATGCAAAGTCTTGGCTTTTAGGATGTAGCACCCAACTCAGGGTGCATTGTGATCTCCAAGACACAGATTCTCTTTATCCTAGAGTTTGAAGGCAATTGCAAAACAACCAGAGGAACTAGACACTAAATTCATGGAATTATGTAATTTGAGTAGAAAGAATAATCATACACTTTAAAAATACTCAGTAGCTTTCATTTTCAAATGCATAAAATCCTCAATTTTGTTTCTGTCTGAGAAATCCTTTAAAAAAATTAAGTTAGTCCATCCATTATCTGTCAGGATGTATAAACATTTTAAAGTGAAACTGAAACTGGCACACATCCTTCCTCTTGGAACATGTTATTCATTGCCGCTTAATTGAAACAAAGGTTCTTGACTGAGGAAAGAACCTGGCTTTGTTAACTCCTGAAATAAATCTCTCAAACATTTCTAAAGCACCTATCCCCACAGTATCTAAGCAACAAATAATGATAGCACTGATTACAGCATGCATAAAAAGTGTATCCTTTCTGATATGTGAAAAAAACAGGCCTTTTTGAAAATACAGGTCTTGAACTTAGACCTGAATGCAATCAAGCTCAGGATCAGTCTGATTATTCCTGGCCAGGGGTTCCATAGTTAGGGCCCTGCAACATCAGATGTTTTGCCTCCAGCAGCCAAGAATCTGATCCTGAACTAAAGCGGGCCTCTAAAAACATTTCTGAAACTGATAAATATCCTTGTTTGTTCAGCAGTTCAGTGCGGTGTCTCTGCATCCTGAACATTTTCTCAGGTCAGGACCTTTCTCCAACAGTTCTGTTACTCTCCCAGTTTACAGACAAATCTAATCATTCAGTGGTTCTGGGTCTTCACAGCTTAAAGACCTATCCCCCTATTGCTAGGAATCCATTGCAGCTCAGCTAGTTTGTAGGATTATCTCTGATGCTGAAAAGAATGGCTACAAGCTAGTCTCTGCCACTGTCTGATCCTAAGGCCCATTACATCCCTGGGTGTAACCTCCTCCTCTCAGACTGACTTTCTGACTATCCTAATTCTTCTTTATATGGCTGATGTAAATGTAGAGCAACAGCTATACTTTTACATTCAGATGGTTAAGCCAGATAATTGCATATGGAGTAGCACAGTGCATAGCTGTGATGACTCTTTTGTATTTGTGAATCGGGCATTGAATTGTTACATGTTCCATGATCTGTTCTAGATGACCACAAATCGCACACTAGAGAGTCTTTAATTTTCCATTTCTGCAGCAAGTATCCGAATCTGCCAGGGTTTTTGCGAACACTGTTTAGGGTTGCCCATAAGCTTCATGGGAGATTGAAGCCAAGGATCTTCTGTGTCAGGTCTTTTATGAGGTATTTATTTGTAATTTGTCGTAAACTCCATTCGGCTTTCCAAGCTTCATCAGGGTAGAAGTTGCATTGTTGAACGTTAAATGTGTGGGTCCAAAAGGGCTTACGTGACTTTAAGTGGTGGTGAGGGACACTGTGAAGGTCAAGAAGGATGGGAGGATGTTGATTTTCCACAATCCTCTGGAATTCTCAAAGAGTTACAGCATCTTGGCAACTGGATGGGGGGAACAACGTGTGACAGCCAATGTGTTAGGGCTGACTTGAGGGTTCCAGTGATGCTCTGCATTGCAGTGGTCAGTCGGACATCAACAAGTCGAGTATGGCTACTTCTGGTCCATACCGGTGCACAATACTCAGCTAAGAAGTATACAAGGGCCATCGCTGGTGTCCATAGCACTGATGCTGATGCCACAGCTTATGTTGTCAGTTTCTGGATCAGGTTGACCCTTGTCTTCATCTTGACAGCTACTTTTTTCAGATGGTCATGGAAGGTTAGCATGCAATATAGCTTCACTCCAAGTAGGTCAGAGTGGGTCATGTCATGTTGCCACAGAAGGCCACTCTCAGGGGGCACTAGCAATCCTGTTATCAAGATGGAATGCAGTGACTGTTGTTTTTTGAGGATTTGGCTTCATCCTACATTTCCAGAAATATTCTTCCATGGTTTTTAGGTCCCTGTTCAAGGTGGACTCAATATCCCTGAAGGTGGCTGCTTGCTTTGCCAAGGCAAGATCATCTGCATATGCAAATTGGCATGACTTCGTTGGAGGCACATTGCTCGTGTAAACATTGAAAAATGGTGGCACAAGTACTGAGTCTTATGACAGTCCATTGCTGAGGAACTAGTGTGAACTGATCTCGTTGCCCAAGTAGAACGTGCCCACCTATTGCTCAGCATCGTTCATAGCAGAAGTAGTGTTTTGCGCAGGGGGTGATCCTTGTGAGCTTCAGCATCAAGCCTTTAATCCAGACCATGTCGCAGGCCTATGACAGGTCTACAAAGGCTGTGCCATTGTTAAGACTACCTCTGAAATCCAGCCGCAATGTATGTTACAATGGTCAGAACTTGGTCGCAACAACTGCATTTAGACCGGAATCCTGCTTGTTCTTTGGGGCTCACTGACTCAACAAGGGGACTGATTCCCCAGAGGATATGTTCCAGGAGTTTGTAGGTAGTGCACTATTCTACTGACAAGGAAGAGCAGAAAACAGTTCTTCACTCACATTCTATCCATTTGCATATAGGAAATACTTCAGAGGCAGGCACACCTTTACATCAGTTTTTGTTCTTAAATTAAATCTATGCTAGCTCCTCTACCTGATCTAAGCACTGGCTCTGCAAGCTGAATGGGCTTTTATTAAATGTTTAAAATTACTTCTAGGCCCAGACCAAGAAGGAAAGTTTCACTTCAAGTGATCATACATGAGAGCTATATGCAACTCAAAATTGATATTTAAGGAGAAGGTGCCCATGGAAACTTTGACTAATGTAAATTGTGACTGTATATTTATTTTGTGTTTATTGCAGGAAATGCATGACATGTGCACTTAACAGTGGCTTCCAGTCTGTTTTTGGGTTAAGTGTAATATGTTACTTTTGAACTATAAAGTCCTTAATGGTTTGGAACCTGGCTACCTCAAACTGCATGTCTTTTTTTTTTTTCCTGTAACGCCACTCCAACTACAATTAGCTAAGCCATTCAACATAAGACCCCCTGGTTTAAATGGAAGAAGGCTGGAGGCACGATATCATCAGAGACCAGAATTTATTGCCCGTTGGTCCAACTGAGCCCAAATTTGTTAACCTTTAGGACACATTAAAAAATCCTAAGCGGTTTTTCCAGGAGGTGTGAGACAGAGAACATTTTATTTTAGTGGAAAGTCTTTATAAATATATAGAATACACTGAATTTTTGTGCACCTAGTGTCCAATAAATAAATCTCATACTTAACTATAATGCCTCCATTTTGTAGTTACATTAGTTCTGCCTTAAGATTTTTTATTTGGTGTTTTAAGAGACATGATCTATATGTGGGATAATTCCCATCCTTGGAGATCAAGTAGTTGATGTAATACTACACATGATCCAGAAATAGGAAGAGGATTGTTAGAAAGAATTTTACCTTTAGAGACCCCTCTTATGTTTTACCCTCGATATATATTAGACCAACCAAGACTTCCAAATTCTGGATCCTCATGGCTTAGATAACAAGAAATTTTTTAAATTTAAAGTAATAGCCACTAATACTGTATTTTCATCATTAGCTGTAAAGTAATGAGAACAGCAGCAACTAGATGAAGCCTACAGTTGAAAGATGTCAGATCTATTTTACATATTCTTAAATTAAGTCTCAAGAATCAAATGTCATAGTCAAACAAGAACTTATTAATTATTAAAATAAATGGTCAAGGAGCCTAATTTACTAAAAGTCCATGATTTGGCGATTAGAACAAGTTTAACAAGGTGTATTTTGTGGCACTTTCACACACATTGTGCCCTGAGTTACACCCTTGCAACCTCAGCAGCTTCTACAGGGTGGTGGCACTGGTGTAACTGAAAGTAGTTTAAGGCAGTGGTTCTCAACCAGAGGTATGCATACTCCTAGGGGTATGCAGAAGTCTTCCAGGGGGTACATCAACTGATCTAGATATTTGCTTAGTTTTACACAACAGGCTACATAAAAAGCACTGGCAAAGTCAGTACAAACTAAAATTTCATTAGACAGTGATTTGTTATACTGCTCTGTATACTAAAATGCAAGTATACAATAGTTATATTCCAATAGATCTACTTTATAATTATATGGTAAAAAATGAGAAAGTACGCAATATTTCAGTAACAGTGTGCTGTGACACTTATTTTTATGTCTGATTTTGTAAGCAGGCAGTTTTTAAGTGAAATGAAACTTGGAGTAAGCAAGACAAATCCGACTCCTGAAATGGGTACAGTAGTCTGGAAAGGTTGAGAACCACTGGTTTAGGGAACAGTGTTTGGATTTAATGCCAAGATCATCTTACTTCTGAGGTAATGTAACTATCGTTAATTTTTAAAAGTGCTGATTTCAAGAGCTCTATGAAGACAGCAACTCAAACTAAAGTAAAAAAGTCAAGTCTGGATCGTCTCACCCTAAAATCCCACTGTAGGCATTCCACCGAAAGGTCTGCTCATGCTGAGTGACATTATGGAAAGGACAGAACTCATATTTGTACCTAAAGAAAGAAAATGTTTCAGATTTAAAAAAATAAAATGAAGGCCTACATCACCTCCAACCCTAAAAATATAGGCAGGCACCTGAACCAGTTACTCACGTAGATTCCACAAAACTGAAACACTTGCCAGCAAGCCTAAAGAGATGTGCAGGACCTGAAAATACAATGAAATGACTTGCAAAAAGGATAATGGGTTGGTTAAATGTAAACAATTATAATGATCAGAGAATTGCATATGTACATGCTGCAGATTTAACAGTCTACAGAGCACAAGACAATGGGCATCCAAGAAACCTAACAAAGGTACTTATTTTGCCCTCGTTCCATAATATCTTAGTGCCTTAATCTTTAATGTATTATCCTTCAAACACCCTGTGTGGCAAGGAAGCATTATTATCCCCATTTTAGAGATTAGGAATTGAGGCACAGAGAGACTCACACAGGAAAATTATTTTGAATGTTAAGTGCTATGTAAGTGATAAGAATTAACTGGTAACATCTCCTGGAATGCCAATATCTGGGGGAATTCAGAAAAGAAATTCTTCCATAAGGGCAGAGGCATTTTCATGACTGGATTAAAGAACATGGACTAATCATGTAGATATTATAATGTGGCAAGTGCTTCTGCAGAAGTCTATCTTACTATTAGACAACTGCAATAAAAAATTACACACACACGCACAAATGAGAGATTCCTTTAGAGATGAGAACCACAAAATTGGTATTAACTACACATATAATAACTGATGTTTCAACACACCTGAGGTTGGGGAAGGTGCCATCTTTGGAAGAAGCCTGTTTGTCTGTGGTAGGAATGGATTGTTCAATCTTTTAAAAAGAAAAAGAGAAATTTTAAATGATCTTTTTCCATTTGCAGTGAGATTAAATTAGACTATTTTTATCTACGTATTTAATATGTCCCCCAGAAATCTGTGTGCTTTTTTAAAAAAAAAACAAAACCTCTGGGGGCAGCCCCAGGTGGCTGGGGCTCATCCCAGGGACGGGGATAAAAAGAACAGCCAGAGCCCTGCCACCAGGGCTGACAGTCAAAAGCGCTCTCCTTTCCCTGTTCCCCATTCCCTCACCAGGAGGCAGCCTGGGCTCAGGCTCCCCTTGCCCTTCCTGCCCAATTTCTCACCTGGAAGTGGTGGAGCTCCAGCTATCAGCCCTAAAGTGGCAGCAGTAGCATAGAAATAAGGATGGCAATAGGGAACTAAGTCTGCTGTGAAAAGTGATATAGACAAATATCACTTTTCACTTTGCCACCCTTACTTCTGTGCTACTGCTGGTGCGGTGCTGCCTTCAGAAATGGGTGGTGGTATATGTAGTGGGGGAAGCAGGAGGACAACTACAGACACAAAGAAGGGATGCCCAATCAAATAAGTTTGAGAACCACTGATCTAAAAAAGTTGTCAAATTGAAAAGTCAGAACCATCAAACCTAAGTACTAAATACATATTTATACACCTGAATAAAAGTGGTATGATTTTCAAAGGTCCTAAGGACCTAAAGTTCTCATTGTCTTTAATAAGAGCCACTAACATATGATCAAATCCCCTTCTAGGGTTATAGTCTCAACTCTAAGAAAAGCTGCCAGGCAATAAATGGTTACTTACTGTAACTGTGATTCTTCTTCAAGTAGATGTAACCATGTATTCCACTTCGGTTACTCCTGACCAGTATGCCCCCCAGATGGCAGAGCTCAGAGTATAGCTAAACTAGCACTGCAGGACTTCCTACCAAAACTTGCATCTGCTCTGGGTGCATACTGGTTCATAAACGTATGTATCAACAACCACACAGCAGCCCTGCAAATGTCCAATATTGAGATGTCACCGAAGAACATTATTGATGTTGCTTGCGCTCTCATAGAGTGAACTTGCCTCCAATGAGGAGGCATAACCGAAGCTATGTCATATGCAGTCTCGATGCAGAATGTTATCCTTTTAGAGATCATCTGTGAAGAGATTGATTGCCCTTTCATGCGATCTGCATGTGATAAGCAGATAAGGCAAAGCTTGAAATGATTTAGATCTCTCCAGATAAAAGTCTCAACATCATTTGACATCTAATGTATGGAGATGCTGCTTCTCCAGAGATCAATGTGGCTCAGAAAAGAACACAGGTAACTATGCCACTTGGTTCAAATGAAACTGAGAAATCACTTTAGACTAACAGTTTGGGTGTGGCCATAAAGTCACTTTGTTCTTGGAGAACTGTGTATAAGGGAGCTCTGACATAAAAGCCTGCAACTCAAAGACTCCCCTTGTGGACGTTATCACTACCAGGAACAGTTTTCTGACACAAAAGCAGAAGGGGGCTAGATGCCAGGGGCTCGAATGGAAGTCCAATCAGAGCCACTAGGA
Source organism: Mesoclemmys tuberculata (assembly GCA_007922155.1). NCBI lineage: Eukaryota > Metazoa > Chordata > Testudines > Chelidae > Mesoclemmys > Mesoclemmys tuberculata. Next base: position 32,029,378 of record ML675626.1, on the reverse strand, counting down.
CTATGTTATGGCCCCAAAGAGGAACTGGCTCTTAGACCAGCGGATGGAGATGAAGAAGCCCTTTTAAGAATTTTGCTACCACAGCACTGGTGAAGATTAATCTTCCCTGAATGGGGGGTGAAACTCTGACTTTGCTGCCAGATGCACTCTCAATGAGCTAAGCACAAGGCCCGATAACCAAAGGTGCAGCAAATATTCTAAGATTTCCTGGCTAGAAGCCAGCAATTGTTGAAGTTTGCAGACTACTTCCAGTTTGCCAAATAGACCATTCTAGTAGACGGCTTTCTACTGTTGAGTAGGACCTATTAAACAGCCACCGAACATTGCTCTCTCTCCTCATTCGGCCATGAAGCGGCCACCCCATGCGATGCAGGACGGAGAGAGCAAGATGTACGGTGTGACCATGTTTCCATATGAGATGATCAGGATGGAGACAAAGTGGTACGAGGCTGAACTGACAGCACAAGAAGGTCAGAGAACCAGCACTGTGTTGGCCACGCTGAGGCAATGAGAATGAGCTTGGCCCAATCCTCCTTCATCTTAAGGATAACCTGTGGGATGATCAGGACTGGGGGAAAAAGCATACAGGGGAGCCGACTGCCTGCTGAGGTGGAAGAGTATTGAGCTGGGAGTCCAGACAGAGGCCTCCTTGAGAACTGAACAGGTGATATTTTCTATTGTCCCTTGTAGCAAACAGGTCAACCGTCAGAATGCCCACGACCTACAAAGATGACCCAGAGGACTTATCTTCAGGGACCACTCATGACTATGGGGAAAATTCCTGCTGAGATGGTCCATGAGGTGATTTTGGACACCAGGCAAGTGATCAGCTATGAGAGCAATATTCTTTTCGATGCGGAACTGCCACAACCTGATTGCCTGTTGGCAGAGCAGTCTGGAGCGTGTTCCCCCTTGCCTGTTCACATAGTACAATATGGTGGTATTGTTGGTAAGTATGTGAACCCCTGAGCCCCTGATATGGTCCAGAAAAGCATGATATACATTGTAGGTGAGCCCAAAGCCCCAGCATGCCAATATGCAGTGAGGCCATTGCTCCAACCACAGACCCTGAACTTTCAGCAATACCAGATCTGTAGAGTCCTTCAAATCTGCGGATATCCGCGAATGCAGCTATCTGCAGACCATTTCTGTGAATCACGGATTGCATGCAGATACAAATTTTGTATCTGTGCAAGGCTCTAAATATAGGATCTAAAAGGCAGGGAAGCAGTATGGCTTCCTGACTTACTTTGCAAAAGCAGCTGCCTCCTTCTCCAACTGACCTGATTTGGTAATGAAGTCAGGAGAGGTTTCCTAAATTGCTTGGCTGCTTAAACTGCGGCGATAGGGGCATGGGGGATTTTGCTGCCTGTCTGGATCTCAAAGACAGGGTCTCCAAGGCAGGGAAGAAACTTCATAATCTATGAGATTCAGACAGCTGCTTTCCCTATATACCAGCCAAATGGTGGCTCATGAGCCTCATGCAGTTTTTTATACTTAATAACCTGGAGCTCGAATTCAGGATGTGACGAAGAGACTGCCAAGACTTATCAGCCCTCACACTGCTACCCCTTCCTATTTCTCCATGTGGGCACCAATGACACTTGAGCAGATCACTGCAGACTATGTGGTTCTGGGAAGAAGGATAAAGGAGTTTGAGGTGCAAGCGGTGTTCTCGTCCATCCTCCCTGTTGAAGGAAAAGACACAGGTAGGAACTGTCGCAGTGTGGAAGTAAATGCATGGCTATGCAGGTTGTATTGGAGACAGGGTTTTGGATTCTTCAATCATGAGATGTTATTCTAGGAAGGATTACTAGGAAGAGATGGGATTCACATAACGAGGAGAGGGAAGAGTATCTTTGCAGAAAGGCTGGCTAACCTAGTGAGGAGGGCTTTAAACTAGGTACGATGGGGGACGGGGACCTAAGCCTGAAGGTAAGTGGGGAAGTGGGACACCTAGAGGAAACAGAAGGGGCAGGATGCAACAAGGGAGGCCTCCTGAATTGCAATGAGAAAGCTGATCAATCGGTTAGTTTTCTCAAGTGCCTATACACAAACGCAAGAAGCCTAGGAAACAAGCCGGAGGAATTGGAAGTCCTAGAACAGTCAAGAAACTATGATATCATTGGAATAACCACGACTTGGTGGGGTAACTCACATGACTGGAGCACTGTCATGAATGGGTATAAACTGTTCAGGAAGGACAGGCAGGAATGAAATGGTGGAGGAGTTGCACTGTATGTAAGAGAGCACTATGAATGCTCCAATACGAAACTGGAGATAAGCCAGTTAAGAGTCTCTGGGTTAAACTTAAAAGCAAGAACAATAAGGGTGATGCCATGGTGGATGCCAGTTATAGACCACCAGACCAGGAGGATGAAGTAGATGAGGCTTTCTTCAGTCAACTAGGGAAAGTTTCCAGTTCACAGGACCAGGTTCTCATGGGGGATGTCAATCAGCCTGACATCTGCTGGAAGAGCAATACAGCAGAGCACAGACAATCCAGGAAGCTTTTGGAGATTGTTGTGGACAACTTCCTAGTGAATGTCCTGGAGCAACCAACTAAAGGAAATGCTCCTCTTGACCTGCTGCTCACAAACAGGGAAGATTTGGTAGGGGAAGTTGAAGTGGATGGCAAACTAGGCAGCAGTTACCTATGAGATGGCAGAGTTCAGGATCCTGACAAAAGGAAGGAGAACAGCAGGATATGGACCCTGGACTTCAGAAAAGAAGACTTTGACCCCCTCAGGGAACTGATGGGCGGGATCCCATGGGAGGCTAACATGAGGGGAAAAGGAATCCAAGAGATCTGGCAGTATTTTAAAGAAATCTTATGGAGGATGCAACAAACCATCCCAATGTGCAGAAAGAATAGCAAATATTGTAGGCACCCAGCTTGGCTTAACAAAGAAGTCTTTGATTAGCTTAAACACAAAATAAGAAGCTTACAAGAAGTGGAAGCTTGGTCAGATGATAGGGAGGATTATAAAAATACTGCTCAAACATGCCAGAATGAAATCAGGAAGGCCAAAACATAATTGGAGTTGCAGCTAGCAAGGGACATGAAGGGGAACAAGAAGGGTTTCTACAGATATGTGACCAACATGATAAAGATTAGGGAAAGTGTGGGCCCCTTACAGAATGGGGGAGGCAACCTAGTGAAAAAAGATGTGGAGAAAGCTGAAGTACCCATTGCCTTTTTTGCCTGTCTTCATAGAAAAAGTCAGATCCCAAACTACTGCACTGGGCAACACAGAATCGGGAGGTGGTGAATATCTCTCAGTGCTGAAGGAACAGGTCCAGGACTATTTAGAAAGATTGGACATACAGAAGTCCATGGGGCCAGATGCAATGCATCCAAGGGTGCTGAGGGAGTTGGCTGATGTGATTTCAGAGCCACTAGCTATTATCTTTGAAAGCTCATGGCAACTGGGGGAGATCCCTGATGATTGAAAAAAGGCAAATACAGTGCCTATCTTCAAGAAAGGGAAGAAAGGATCCAGAGAATTATAGATGGGTCAGCCTCACCTCAATCCTTGGAAAAATCATGGAGCAGGTCCTCAAGGAATCCATTTTAAAGTATTTAGAAGCGAGAAAGGTGATCAGGAACCATCAACACGGATTCACCAAGGGCAAGTCATGCCTGACCAACCTAATTGCTTTCTGTGAAGAGGTGACTGGCTCTGTGGATGTGGGGAAAGCAGTGGACATGATATACCTTGACTTTATCAAAGCTTTTGATATAGTCTCCCACGGTATTCTTATCAGCAAGTTAAAGACATATGGGTTGGACGAATGGACTATAAAATGGATACAGAAGTGGCTAAATCATCAGGCTCAATGGGTTGTGATCAATGGCTCGATGTCTAGCTGGCAGCCAGTAAAAAACAGAGTGCCCCAGGGGTCAGTCCTGGGACCGGTTTTGTTCAACATCTTCATTAATGACCTGGAGGATGGGGTAGATTGCACCTTCAGCAAGTCTGCAGATGGCAATAAGCTAGGGGGAGTGGTAGATACCAGAGTGACCTAGACAAATCAGAGGTTTGGGCCAAAAGAAATCTGATGAGGTTCAACAAGGACAAGTGCAGAGCCCTGCACTTAGGATGGAAGAATCCCATGCACAGCTACAGACTGGGGACCAATGGGCGAGGCAGCAGTTCTGCAGAAAAGGACTGGATGTTACAGTGGACAAGAAGCTGGATATGAGTCAGCAGTGGGCATATCACGATCTATCCCTTTCCCAATGGTTCCTAACATTGTGTTAGCTTTTGTGACTGCTGCTGCACATTTTGCAGATGTTGTTAGAGAACTATCCACAATGATTCTAAGATCTCTTTCTTGAGTAGTAACAGCTAATTTAGATCCCATCATTTTTATATGTATAGTTGATATTATATTTTCCAATGTGCATTACTTTGCATTTATCAACATGGAATTTCATCTGCCATTTTGTTGCTCAGTCACCCAGTTTTGTGAGATCTCTTTGTAACTCTTTACAGTCTACTTTGGACTTAACTATGTTGAATAGTTTTGTATCATCTGCAAATTTTGCCACCCCATTGTTTAACCCATTGTCCAGATCATTTATGAGTATGCTGAACAGTATTGGTCCCAGTACAGATCCCTGGCAGACATCACTATTCACCTCTCCCTCCTGAAAACTGACCACTTATTCCTACTCTTTGTTTTCTATCTTTTAACCAGTTACTAAGTAGAATACACAGTTGCATAAGAAAAATCTAAATCATCAACATGGACACCCAATCATCACTGGGACAAATCATCAAGCAGAAAAACCAGTGTCATTTCTATGTTATCAGATCTGAAACCAGATTGAAAGATCAAGGAAATGCGAAAAGATAATGGTGAGGTAACTGGCATCATCTGGAGTCCCTAGATTTTTTGAACAGGGCAAGTTGCAAGACAAAGCACTATACTGGGAATGTCAGGACATAGTTTTTTGCATAAGGGCCAAACAGCCACTTCTTTGAGAGAAGCTGAGCTACTATAGCATGCTCTCTTTTAGGAAAGCTTTAGACAATTTGACTCATTTCATTACCCATGGGGACAGAGTCATCTCACAGGTAAAAGTTCCATCCTCATTCCTAGAAGGCTATGAATTATTTACCAATCTAATCAGTGCTCAGTATTCTGGATTCAAAGTTGGTTCTGGCTAGATTTGGTTTTAATTCATAAAGCCAGCTGCCTGAGCAACATCACCACCTAGAGGTACCATTACTGTAGAGGAGACCATCTTTGAAACACCTCTGGTGACAGTTCCTATATCTGAACTTGTGACTTAGAGTCAGGCATGTGTGTAGCATTCACTTGATCACAGAAAGCAAGGCTGTGGCTAGATCCTCACAGCAAAAGAGAGTACATTTTTACATCAAGATAATTATTTCAGTGTACAATCATTGTGAAGGTAAGGCACTGTAGTTTTAACCTTGATGTACTTAGTCAAGATAAACTCCACATGAAAGAGAAGAGTTACCTTGACTTGCCACATCAAAGTAAAAACTACCTGTGCCTCACTTCTACTAGGATTTTACACTGGAAGAGTTTTTTGCAGTGAAGACAAAAGCTAACTTTGCTCAGGGAGCAAAATAAGGGTCAAGCAGATTTATGGAAGATGACAATTATTACTGTCCAAGTGGGTGTCTATAATGTAAGTCAATGTGCCCAGAGACCACAAAGGGAGAGCAAATTGTTGTCAGTAACTGGAAAAGTTCAGCATGGGGAACTACCAGGGCCACGCACCCAAAGGTATTTGGCTCCTCTACGATTTTCATCTTTCCAGCTGAAGTAAAGAGACCTGTAAGAAAGAGGGCATGGTCAGTGGGTGGGAGTGGAGAAGGAGCTCACTGTGGTGGCACAGTCCGTAGGTGGGTGTGGGGGAGGAAGCTTCACTAGGGGCACAGTCAGTGGGTGAGTATGGGAGGGGGGCTCACAGGGTATGTTCAGTGGGCGGATGTAGGGGAGAGGGGTTCACTGGGGCACAGTCAGGGGATGAGTGTGCAGGAGAGGGGTTCACTGGGGCACAGTCAGCAGATGGGTGTGCGGGAGAGGGGTTCCCTGGGGCACAGTCAGCAGATGGGTGTGCGGGAGAGGGGTTCCCTGGGGCACAGTCAGGGGATGG
>ML675626.1:31909767-32023229 GCA_007922155.1 Mesoclemmys tuberculata | reverse complement strand
GATGGGTGTGCGGGAGAGGGGTTCCCTGGGGCACAGTCAGGGGATGGGTGTGCGGGAGAGGGGTTCACAGGGGTACAGTCAGCAGATGGGTGTGCGGGAGAGGGGTTCACTGGGGCACAGTCAGCGGATGGGTGTGCGGGAGAGGGGTTCACTGGGGCACAGTCAGGGGATGGGTGGGTGTGCGGGAGCAGTTCAGGGGGGCACAGGCAGGAGATGTGTGTGGAGAAGGGGTTCATGGGGAGCGCAGTCAAGGGGTTGGGATGGGAGGGGGCGCAGGTGGTTTGTTCAGTGGGGGTATGAAGAAAAGGGGCTCACTGGGGCTAGCTTGAGACCCGGTGCATGAGAGAGTTGGCGGAAGAGCGCAGCCTCCCGGGGGCAGCGACTGAGCGGGGAGGGGAGCTCGCGGCGGGGGGGGGGCAGCGACTGAGCGGGGGCGCTCACTAGCCGGTCCCGGAGATGCAGGTTCTGAGGTGCCCGCCCCTGCGCGCTCACCGAGCCCCGCGCTCAGCCCCGCGACGCCCGCGAGCAGCAGCGCGCAGGCCGCCATCGCTGCCGCAAGCGGAAACGCGGCCAGCCGCCCGCCCGGCAGCACCACAGCGCCGCCCCTTCCGGCCGGGTCACAGGTCACGGGCTGGCCCGGCGAGGAGCGGCGCGAGCCATGGGCAGGAAAAAGCCGTTTCGCTCCCGGCGCGCGCCCAAGTCCCTGGAGACCTTCGCGGAGGAAGCGCAGGCGGCGCTGACAGGTGCCGGGACCCCGCGGGCCTCGCCCGGCTTGGCGGGAGCCGGAACTTTCGCGAACCGTCCCGCGCCCCCGGCGCCGCGCCGCCGGGACTTGGGAGGGCCCGGGCCGGGAGCGCGCGGAGGGGGCGTGGGGGGAGGGGGTCGCGCGGAGGGGGCGTGGGGGGCGGCGCCGCTGAAGCGCTGCTCTGTGTTCGCAGCCTGTCTGCAGCAGGACGGCGGCGGCCAGGGGCAGGCTCCGGCGGCGACGTTCCCGTGCCCGCTCGCCATGTGGGAGCTGGGCCACTGCGACCCCAAGAAGTGCACGGGCAGGAAGCTGGCTCGCAAAGGCCTGCTCCGAACGCTGCGCCTCGGCCAGCGATTCGCGGGGCTCGTGCTCAGCCCGCTGGCGACTCGGTACGTCTCTGCCGCCGACAGGTAGGTGCCGCCGTCCCGGGAGTCCCCCTAGCGGGAGCGTCTGGCGCTGCCCCCCCACCTGAGCGGGCCTGGGGGGGCGTGAGGGGCTCTGGTTGTCAGCTGAAGGGTGACAAGGGGGTACCTGGTCTTCCCTGTCGTGTTAACATCGTTAAATGCGCACGGAAAGAGACGCTGATAGCAGGTGAGGCAGGGATCTTAAGGAAACAAAATATTTGATACAGGAAAGTGTGACTAGCCTGAGCTCCCACCGTGTTTCTTAGTGATTCCAGATCTAAAGTGCTCCAGTTAATGGTAGCTTTTTTAAACTGCTAACTCTGAAATTTGGAGGCTGGATTTAATACATTCATAGCTTGAAAGGCCAAAAGGGACCATTGTAATCATCCATTCTGACCTCCTGTATAACACGAGCCATTGAACTCCCAAAAATAATTCCTAGAGTAGACCTTTTAGAACATCATAGCTTGATTTAAAAATTGTCAGTGAGCGAGAATCCATCACAATCCTTGATAAACTGCTAATGGTTAATTGCCCTTACCATTAAATCCAGTCTGACTATGATTGTATCTTTCTCTGCTAGACTGAGGAGCCCATTATTAAATATTTGTTCCCTATTTAGGTACTTGTAGGTGATCAGTATCCCACAGTTTTCTTGCCAGCAAGTTACAGAGGTATGAGTTGGATGAATGGACTATAAGGTGGACAGAAAACTGGCTAGGTCATTGGGCTCAATGGGTAGTGTCAGTGTCTGCGCAGTTCCCCAGAGGTCAGTTTTGTTCAACATCTTCATTAATGATCTGGAGGATGGAGTGGATTGCATCCTCAGCAAGTTTGCAGATGACACTAAGCAGGGGGGAGTGGTAGATATGCTGGAGGGTAGCAGTAGGGTACAGAGTGATCTAGGCAAATTAGAGGATTGGGCCAAAAGAAATCTGATGAGTCAACACGGACAAGTGCAGAGTCCTGAATGTAGGATGGAAGAATCCCATGCATTGCTATAGCCTAGGCAGCAGTTCTGCAGAAAAGGACCTCAGAGTTACAGGGGACAAGAAGCTGGATATGAGTCAGCAGTGTGCCCCGGTTACTAAGAAGGCTAAGGACATATTGGGCTGCATTAGTAGGAGCATTGCCAGCAGATCAAGGGGTGTAATAATTCCCCTCTATTTGGCATTGGTGAGGCCACATTTGGAGTACTTTGTCTGGTTTTGGGCCCCCCTGACTACAGGAAGGATGTGGATAAATTGGAGAAAGTCCAGCGGAGGGCAAGCAAAATGATTAGGGGGCTGGAGCACGTGATTTATGAGAAGAGGCTGAAGGAACTAGGCTTGTTTAGTTTGGAGAAGAGTGGGAGGGATTTGATAGCAGCCTTTAACTACCTGAAAGGGGGTTCCAAGGAGGATGGAGCTAGGCTGTTCTCAGCAGTGGCAAATGACAGAACTAGGAGCAATGGTCTCAGGTTGCAGTGTGGAAGGTCTGAGTTGGATATTAGGAAAAAGTTTTTCCCTAGGAGGGTGGCATCTTCATCTTTAGAGGTTTTTAAGCTGTGGCTTGACAAAGCCTTGGCTGGGATGATTAGTTGGGGTTGGCCCTGCTCTGAGCTGGGGGTTGGACTAGTTGGCCTCCTGCGGTCTCTTGTAACCCTAATATTCTATGATTGTATGATCAACCTTAAATATATAGAACTTCTGCAGTCTACCTTTATAAAGCAGGTTTTTTAATCCTTTAATCCAGTGTTTCCCAACTGGTATGCCACGGAATTGTTCGAAAAACTACTTGAGTTCTGGATCGGCTCATGAATATTCATGAGTTCATTGGGAGACTAGATGGTGGTGTGACTCAAAATAATTAAAGATATCACGGTGTGCCCTGGCAGAGAAAAGGTTGGGAACCACTGCTGTAATCATTCTTGTGGCTCTTGTCTAACCCCTCTCTAATTTATCAACATTCTGCTTGCATTACTGACATGAGAACTGGATACAGTATTTCAGCAGCAGTCACACCAGTGACAAAAGGGGTGAAAAAAATCTCTACTCCTACTTGTGATTTCCCTGTCTATGTATCTAAGGATCGCATTCTGGTTTTTTTTGACCACAGCATTGCATTAGGATCTCACTTTCAGCTGATTTTCCATCACCACCCCCAACTCTTTTCCAGAATCAAGTCCCCTATTCTATAAATATGGCTGACAGTTTTTGTTCCTAGATGCATATGTGCCCATTTAGCCATATGAAAACATGGTTTGCTTGTGCCCATCTTACCAAGCAGGCCAGATCACTCAATAGCATTGGCCTATCCTCTTCATTATTTGCCGTTTCTCCAAATTTTGTATCATCTGTCATCTTCATCATTGATGATGTGTTTTCTCCCACATCATTAATAAAAATGTTAAATAGCATAGGGCAAAAAAAAAAGAGATCCCAGAGGGACCCCAGTAGGAGCACACCCACTCCATGATGATTCCCCATTTAATGTTACATTTTTGGACCTATTAGTTAGCCACTTTTAATCCATGCTATGGTAATTTTATACCTTTCTAGAATTTAATCAATGTCATGGAGTACCAAATCAAATTCTTTACAGAATGTAACATATATTACCCCACCATTATTATCTTTATCAACCAATATTGTAATCTCATTAAAAGGATATGAAGTTAGTTTGACACTATTTATTTTTCATAAACCTATGTTGATTAGCATTAATTCTGTTAACCTCCTTTAATTCTTTAGTAATCGAGTCCCGCATCAGCTGCTTCATTATAGTGCCTGGAATCAAAGTCAGGTTGAAATCCTGTTTACCCTTTTTAAACATCAGCACAATATTAACTTTCTTCTGGAACTTCTCCAAAAGTCTAAGCTGTATTGAAAATCGACATTAGTGGTCCAGATAGCTCCTCAGGCAGCTTTTAAAACTCTTGGATGCAGGTTATACATACCTGCTAATTTAAAAATATCTAACTTTAGTAGCTGCTGTTTCACATCCTCCTGAGATACTCGTGGAATGGAACAAGTTTGATCATATGATATGACTACATCATCAGTTTTCCCAAATACAGACCAGATATTTACTGAACACTTCTGTGTTTTATGCATTAGTAGGGATAATTGTGCCATTTCCATCTAATAGTGGACTAATACCATTGTTAGGTTGTTGGCTTTTTTTGTGACTAATACTTAAACTTCTTATTGTCCTTTACTCTGCTGACCATAAGTTTCTCCTTGTGGGCCTTTGGTTTTCTGTCAGTTTTCTACCATTCCTACCTTTTGATTTATATTCACTATTAAGTTTCCCTTTCTTCCATTTATGTATTTTTTAATTATTTTTTGAAGCTGCCTTCATTTCCACTCAAAACCAGGTGTGTGTTTTTTTTTACTCAGTACAACTTCCTTCTTTGATTGTGGCTTTTGGTGCATCTGGTAAGGTGTTCTTAAACAATTCCTCATTATCAGTCACATTTTTCTGATTAAGTTCTTCTTCCCAACTGATTTGTTTTCATAATTGTTTTCAGCTTTGTGAAACTGGCCCTTTTAAAGCACCAAGTATATATGTCACTGGTCTGCACTTTACTCTGCTTGCCTATTATGCAATTGTCATTATCACTTGTACCTAAGTTACCATTAATTGTTAGTTCTGTGATCAGTTTCTCTTTACGTGTGAAGGTGTGTTCTGTGAGTAAAGAAAGAAAAGAGAATTAAGCTGTAAAATAATCAAATTCCTGCTAACTAGAGCACTTAGACACTGTATAAGTGATGGTAGCTTGCAGAGCTTGAAAAAAGTCCATTCTTTCAGAATGAAAAGATGGTCCTGTGGTGAAGACACGAAAACTAAGATCTAAACTCTGTTCCTAGCTCTGCTATATACTTTTTATAGTGTTTTAGCAAGTCACTTAACACACACATGGAAAATCGTTTGTTTGCACTTTTGAGAATATAGCTCCTGTGCACAGTACAAGTTTTAATCCAAAAAATGAAATCTTTATAGTGAGATAGTAGATGCCCAACTATAATAAATTTGTTTTTCAGACAGGTGATAGCTCAGAGTGGAATTGCAGTCATAGATTGCTCATGGTCCAAGTTGGAAGAAACGCCATTTAGTAAAATGAGGGGAAACCATTTCCGGCTGTTGCCTTACTTGGTGGCAGCAAATCCTGTAAACTACGGTCGTCCATGCAAGTTGTCCTGCGTGGAAGCTTTTGCTGCTACTTTCTGCATTGTTGGTAAGACTATAATGATGAGATAATGTGAAAAAATCAGGACTGTGTGTTCATTATTGTATTACTCTTTTAAATGATTTTTGATCAATATCTTGCTCAATGGGCAGATTCAGAGAATGTTTTGCCCAAGGTCTGTATCTGTTGTATCTAAAAGATTTTTTGAACATCCAATACTGCAGTATCAAGCCCTGAATAAATATAGCAAGTCCTGGAGTGGTCCATTGTGGATTCTGCTACTCACTTCAAGGTTTGACAGCTTTGTTTACCGTTGCTACTGTCCACATCTGCAATGCGTTGTCTTTGGTTATTTATCTTTCAGAGTGCTCTGGCTGCAGTTATCCAGGCTCAGTCTTATCTTCTCCAGTAGGGCATTCTCCAGACCATCAGGGAGAACCTTATCTTTAGCTCTTGCAGGCTTTACTCTTAGTTAGAGGAGTAGAGTTGTTTCAGAGGATTATGAACAGAGCTGGTTTGAAAAAAGGGACAAAAGCTTCAATGTTTCCTAATAAAACTACAGTAGAACCCTGTTTATCCAAGCCTGCATTGTCCAGCTCTCCATATTAACCAAACTGGGGTTGACAGCCCAGGCGGCAGGGCTCAGGCTTGAAGAACTGACAGCAAGATCTCTGCTGTCAGGGCTGAAGCTCTTTGCCCATTCTCTGGATTATCCTATATTTTGATTATCTGACCTGGCCTCAGTCCCAATTAGATCAGATAAACAGGGTTCCATTGTACTGAAAATCTTCATTGGTTTTGAAGAACTTAAACCAGCTCTTGTTGTGTTGGAATAGAGGTCTTGGCTGCAGCTGGACCCCAACCTACTGTGGACCTTGAAGATTAAAAAAGTAGGGCTCGAATTGGCACTAATGAGACAATGTACAGCTTTGATGTGTTCCTTGTATTTTCCTGCTTAGGAAGTAAGTTACTTCATTCTGCATATATTAGATTTTTCCTTGTTGCCTCCATCTTTAGCCCCAGATACAATGAGTTAAATGATCCACTGTGGAAGTGACATGTCACTTTCTGTGGCCAGATCCTTGTTCCAAAAGAAGAGGTGTAGTCTGCTGGCAAGCTAGAGGTAGAATACACTTAACTCTACTAGTAACCAGAGATTTGTACCTCCTTAACAAATTGGTGGCAGATACTGATAGAAAGTGAGTGCCACATCTTAGCTGCTCCTTGACATGTTCCCACTTCCCATTAGCAACACTCTAGTCTTGCATGGGTTCAGTTTGAGCCAGGTACACTTCATCCTCCTGCTAATCTCTGTGTTGGGACATGTTTAGGATAAAATTTGGTGCAGCTGCTGCTGAGGAGATAGAGCTGGTGGTTATCAGAGAGTTAGCAGAGCCTATGGTGTCTCTCTCAAAGGTCAGGGAACAGTTGTCCATCACCAGTCCCTGGGTCCTGTTAGAGAAGGAAGATTGAAACCATCATAGACCTGCACTTTCCACTCTTAGGGCTTGGAAATGGGAAGATTTTGGCTGGCTGTATTGACAGCTACATAGAGATCGATCTACCTTGTTTACACATCAAATGTTATATTTCCACATACAGGAGACTAATAGAACACAGTGGATTTCTCCTGGATCCATTTGGGTATCTCAAGTTAACCCTTCTGTCTCCAGACCTGGATTCCAAAACATTCAAGGATGCTGACAATTTTCTTATGTATCACTGGTTTAGTGCCAGAGTTTGTATTGAACTACACTGGTTGGATATAAAGGCATCTGTACGCTTTTTTTTAAATGAGTCCCATGTTTGAAGAGAAGCTGTCATATGTTTTCTATTTTAGGATTCTCTGATCTAGCCACCATTCTTCTGAGAAAGTTTAAATGGGGAAAAGTGTTTCTTGAATTGAACAAAAATCTCTTGGAGAAATATGCGGCCTGCCATTGCGAGGAGGAGGTGCTGGAAGTCGAAAAGGAATTTTTAGCATGTTCCCAAGAAAGAGAAACCGAAGACATAGGTAAAAGTCTTGAATGGCCTTTCTGTGAGGTTCTGACAATTCTGAATGCTCTGTTGCATATGCCTCAATATTTCATGATAAAGAAATTTAATGCAGAAGCTAAATTCTTTGCTGTAATGTGTTGCTGAACCTCTTTATACCATACATTCCAGTGATGAGGTTTTATCGGTATATGAGGTCATAGATGTATATGCACCCCCAAAGAGGAAAAAGATTTTAGTAGGCATTATCTGGACATTCATTTACCCAGCAGACTTGCAGAGTGGCTGCCCTAACTAGTTTATAAAGGTTGTTTTCAGGGAATTAAGGAAGAAAGAAAGAAAACAGTTCACTTGTTACATTCACAAATGCTGAATTGGGAAGTTTGAACACTGAGGACTGATAAATACAAGATGACCTAGAGAGGAGAAATATTGGTACAAATTAGAACTAGATTTATATTGCAAATATTTAGTTGTATGTTGGCAGTGCCTAAAGGTCCAAGCCAGGCGTGGGGCCCCTATTTACTGGACATTGTACAAACTGAATAGAAGATTGAAAGTCCCTGCCTGAAAAGCGATCTAAAAACCCAGATAGATGTCGTCACACAAAAGTAACTTACTAAAAGTATAGTATGCTTCCTTCCCAGTTTCCACTTCACACAACAGCTGCCAACTTCCCATGGTTAAGGCTCCTCCAGTGGCTTTTCAGCTTACATGTTCTATCATTACCCCCACATTCGTTTGACAGCACGTCACCTCAGTGTGGGAGGCACACAGAAAAATCCCAACACAAACTGCCAAGTGTGTGTGAAGGATGCAGTTCTAGCCACTTCCCCTCCCTGCAGTGAGTAGATAAGTCCCACGCACCTCCATAAGGCTAACTGTATGCAAGCAGTTCACATGACCCAAGCCTGCAACCATAGTGTTCTGACTTCACTAGTAACTTCTCATCCTTATTCTGAGGGGAGGGCAGGCAGCCCCTGGTGTCGTGGCTAAGGGATGAAATTGAGGGAAAATTTAAGTTGAATAACAAGTAAAGTCTTCCGGTCACTGAATTGCATTTGTTTATGGAACAGAATAGTCTCCCTCATGAAGTGGAAACCCAGTTACTTGAAATGTTTGGAAAAAGAATGCCCAAACTCACCAGAATAGATCCTAAGGAACAAGCCTGCTCTGGTCCTTCAGAAGGTTAGGATGACTTGATGGCCTCAATCACGGCTACAAGGCTAGCTGCACTGCCATCTCCTTTCTGATCCTTTTGAGTACAGGTCGTGTGTCTTTACCGCTTTGAGGTGGAATTCTGCAATTCTCCACTCAGATGGGGCCCTGGGCTACAGTTCTGTATTCATCAACTGTACTTACTCAGCAGGTGTGACTGAGTTCAGACACCTTCATTTCTCTTCAGGAGTCTGGGCAGCACAGATCAGTGACCAGACAGCCTTCTGAAAACCAAACTGTTTGTTTTAAGAATAGGAACAAAGGGATTTTAAAACAGTCTGCACGCGTGTCTAGTTTATCTGAGCCAAGTTCAGACTCATTCACTCAAACTCATCTTTCCTCCTGTCGGGAGCCTCTCCAACATTTATACCAAAAGCTATATATGATTTGTAGAGGCTGTGTGTATGTATACTCACTTGTATAGCAACTGACCTCTATATATACATGAGCTGGCATTACAAGGAAACTTAATATAAGCTGCCTCTCTACTTACTACAATCAACCTTAAAGTTCCCTGGGAAATGTATACTTCACTGCACTTTAAAGGAGTCAGTTTTACTTTAACTGAGATCTCAATTTTTCTCAAGCCAAAACTGACATTCCACAGATAGACTAAAGGCAATTTATTGTGCGGTTTTCTTAAAGTATCTGCTTTCACTTAACTTATGGAGACACCTCTCAGCTTAGGGCCAAGATTTTCAGAAGTGACTATTGATTTTTAAAGAATTCAATTTTTTGGGCACTCAACTACAGATGCCTTAAAGCAGCGGTTCTCAACCTGTGGGCGCGACCCCGGCGAGGGTCGAACGACCAAAACACAGGGGTCGCCTAAAGCCATTGGAAAATACATATTTCCGATGGCTTTAGCCGCTGAGAAGTTGCGCTACCATCTGTAGCAGCGCTATTCAGCTGGAACGCACACCGTTATGGATGCGCGTTCCAAACTGAATGCCTGTGCGCATGCGCAGACGTGATTGCATCATCAGTCCGGGGCCTAAGGGGCGGGGGAAGCAGGGGGAACGCTCCACAGTCCATAGCAGCGCATTACGTGTGTCCGGCGCTTGCTGACGTCATCAGTGGGCGGACGCAGCAAGCGCCGGAGGACAGAAGCCTAGGAGGCGGAGAGCCAAGAGGCGGAGAGCCAAGAGAGCCTGCGAGACAGCCTGCTGGTGTAAAAAAGGTTAATAATATAAAAACAGTACACACACCATACACACAATACTGTGTAAGTGTAAGGTGCTTTGTGTGTAATCATTATACAGTACACAAAGCAGCTTACACTTACACAAAGCACCATACATTTACACAGTGTGAACTACATCGGTCTTATACTATAAGAGACCACTATAAGATGTAGTCTTATGTCCGAATCATAACTGTAGCAAAATTACAGTTTTGAAGTAGCCACCAAAATTATTTTTTGGTTTGGGGTCACCGCAATATGAGGAACTGTATTGTGGGGTCACGGCATTAGAAAGGTTGAGAACCACTGCCTTAAAGGGAAAGAGCCTTGTTTTCAAAGTGTCAAGATGAGCAGTGGTTTTTCATTGGATTTTCTCCTATACAGCCAATTGTTGACTAAGTCAGCAGAATCCCTTTCATTTTCCTTTGAGTGAAGAAAGAATCTTCAACTTAACATTTACCAGATTTAATGTTTTTTTTTCAGATCCATTTGATGTTGACTCTGGAAAAGAATTTTCCAATCCTAACAGACCAACCTGCTCCATAGGGTAATTACCGGTACTCTCAGTTCTCATGCTCCTTCCAGAAAGTGCTCTTGCTTTTATAACTCTGAAAAAACACCTTATTTTCAGAATGGCACAACGTGATGAAGAATCTGGTGAAGAGGATGGCAGTGACAGTGATGGTGGTGATGATGATGATGATAGTACAGAAGATGACACTGAGAAGCTTACTGCACCAGCACCTGAGAAACCAGTTATTTGGAAGGGAGTTAAAAAAAGACTGAGAAATTAAAGTTTTTAAAAGTGTTTTGAAAACTTGTATGAAGAAACCCTGCATATAATTCCAAGGAAAATTAAATGTAAATATTGTCCAGACTTTCTATAAACAGGGTGAAATGACAAGCTCCACTCATGCAAAGAGATTTTTGTGGGGTACTCTTGTGCCTACTCCATTGACTTCAGCAAGGCAACATGAAGGCATAGGGATCTGCCTGCACCTATGGAGTCTTAGATTTAATAGTTTTGGCAGTTCAGTATTTAGAGAGAATTGTGGTGAATATTCTATCAATCACTAAAGCTCTTTCTAGCTGAAGCAGTTAGGTCAGGGCTTGTCTGCACATGAGTTCATGGCATATTGGGGTGACTCTACTCTGCAATAATCTGCTTTGGTCTTAACTGTCAGTGTACATACTGCTGATGCTCATTTAGCAATTCCTCTTTGAAAGGGTACTGAACTAAAGCGCATTAGTGAACTGTTAATGCACCTCAGCAGTGTGCACAGTGAGTTATTTTTACCCCAAGCAGGTCTCTCTCTTTCGGGAGTGATGGAGCAGAGGGGAGTGGTCCACATGACTAGGAACTGAGACTTGGTGTAGACTGATTTGGGGAGACTCAGCACTGAAAAGGCAATTGAGGTCATCTTGCATGAAGTAATTATGCTGCTAGAAGCCAGGCTGAGATCCTTATGCTTGTATACTGGCTACTAGAGTCAGAGTTTTGAGCTATAGTGGCATAGCATTAAGGCATGGAGGGTTACAGGGCAGGCAGTGATAAAAGCCCTTAGTGATGTCAGTGATCCCCAAATCATCATGTCAGCCCAAGGAAGAACAAAGGAATGTTAAAGAAAACTGGTTCAAGCTATTGCTTCTCTGTTTGAACAGTGGTAATTTGTAGCTGCCACAGATCTTGTTGGAAAAGCAGTTTGCTTTGCATAACAAGTATTAGGATTCACATGGATTTTCTTAATGTTTTTATGATTCCTGTATGCACCTCAGTCTCCTTCAAGGCTTTGCATTGCTGTGTACTGACTGTAAAGGGAAGGGATGAAGTAAATGGGGGATCCAGATGAGACAGTGGAAACCTAAGGGTTGAGATATTCATGCTTAGCAGACAAGAGGAAGGAGATTCCCCCAATACACACTTTTCTTCAAGGAAGCAAAGAGTAAAGGCCATGCCCTGGAGAACAAAGGCAAAAAAGAGTCAGGTAGCTGGGTTAAGAGCGGAGTTGTCAGGGACACAGGGCTCTGATCTGGATCAGACAAAGCAACAGACCAAAAGCAAAGATAGTTCCTATGGGCTTCAAAGGGCCCTGGCTTTAACCAGGCTGAACCTTTGCTTCCCTATGCTAATTTAAGAGCTTTCCAAATCTTTCTGCTAGGAGACTTATAAATGGTTACTTATTTTGGAAAGGATGCTTGGTGTTGCTGCAAATACTGAGAACATTTAATCAGAATGGGTAGGAACACGACTGCAGGCATCTGGTTTGGCTGAATTCACTGTAGGAAGCCATGGAGAGAGATGGGGATCACTGGTGTTCACAGGCACAGTTTCAAGCTCATGGTGTCTATGGGCCTGCTCCTGTGGAGCTGGTGGACTTTTTGGGTCCAGCATGCTAAAAGTGTCATTCCCAAGGGAGTGGCTACAGGCTGGGGCATAGACCACACCCTGTGAATCTGTGACAAAATGGAAAAACATTGTGGTACTAGCTATTGAATACAAGCAGCATTTGTTATAATTGGCCCCCATCAACTACTTTGAAAACCATAGTAAAGACACCTTGAATTGCGTCAAGCATTAGAAACGTAATTTAAGCTGTCATGAAAATGACTGGGAGGTGGTAGAATCTTACATCTTTAGAGGTTTTTGAGCTGTGGCTTGACAAAGCCCTGGCTGGGATGATTTACCTGAGGTTAGTCCTGCTTTGAGCAGGGGGTTGGACTAGATACCTCCTGAGGTCCCTTCCAACTTTAATCTATGATTCTATGAAAATGGTCTATTTGGGGACCCTAAAGCAGAGCAAACCCTGAGGTTGTGACCAGCTGGAGATGGAGTGCAGTGGGAGCCCACAAAGCACCCTGCCTAGTCTCTCCGTACAATCATGCAGAGCCAGGAGAAACAAAGTAGGGTGAATAAAAGCCTTGAAATTTTTTAGGGAAAGTTATAGGAGAGTGGGGGAGTGTGCATAGTCTCTGCAAGGCAGGGAACAGGAGGGAGGAGAGATTGCTTCAGCCTTTGATGAGAACATGCTGCTTAAAGTTGGCTGTTGATGTTTTGAGGCTTAACCAATAAAAATGAATCCAACATCTGTTTACACACAATCATAGCTGTTACAGCCTGTAGCTTTATGCTAGAATACTGAACCGGAACAAGTAAGCTCTAGAGTAAAAATGTTTGAAACCATGAAAAGCTGTATTTACTCACTTCCTTGAAAAAGTCAACTCTTAACAAAAACCACAGGCAAAAGGTGTCGGGGAAGGTGGGGGGGTGGGAGGAGTCCTTTGGACACTACTGTACAGTATTGACTGCATCGAAGACATACTAGATGCCTTCAGACCACATCAAGGCTTTTGCTGCTTATATGTGAAGTTAACGGTCTGATTTCAATCTCTTCTTTTTCTCACTAGTCATGCTGCATGTACTGTCCTCTCCTCTGGGTCATAGAACAAATAACCTCCAATGCTCTCATCCTGCTCTCATTTAAGGGAAAGCTTGCCTGCCTTAAGCTCTGGCTGCTGTTTTATCTGGATTTCTAATGAAAGAAAAATTAGGATTTGGTTCACAAGAAAACCAAGGTGTATGGAAACGGTCTGCTGCAAAGGGATTATTGTATTTTTCATCTAGGTATGGTAAGTAGACCCCTTAAGAGTTTAAATGAACATCCTGCTCCACTCAGAGTGACCATAAGTAGTTTTATATTTTATTAAAAGTAAAATAAAAATATAAAAACATGCATGTTATACTTTAGGGTGGAGTGAGAAATTTACATTAAATAGCCATTTTAAAAAACTTATTTCACTGAAATGACATGACTAATTAATAAAAGTATAACCTAGAGAAAATAAAATTCTATTCAAGAATCAGAATAGAGGGGCCTGAAACCACAACTTTGGCCATCCAGGCTGATGTTTTATAAAATATATTCAGCATTCTTGAATCTTTGCAAAGATGATCATGCCTTAACCACCTTCTCTGGGAGACTATTCAATTAATGAAGACTTTCCTGATTGTCAGGTGCCATATTGCATTACAGTTAAAATACACTAAATACTTTCCAAATATCATTTCCTTGAAAGCGCTTACCTTTAGGAGAGGTGGCTATGAAAAACTAGTAAGACATGGTCCACACAGGTTGAGAATCCCTGGCCTAAACAAAATAAATTTACCCAGGTATAGCCCTAACTAGCCAGCTCTGCAATGTGTTGAGTATTTCAGCTGAAAGTCTCGCTGATTGTAGAAAATCAAACACCCATTGGGTAAAAAGTCAGTATAATAATAGTTTTGAGATAGATCAGCTGCCTAGGGAGCAATTTGTTGTACAGACCACCACCGCTCCATCTTCAGAAATGCAAACCAGGACAGTCTCATGTAAAACAAAAACAATACGTATCCAATGCTAAACTCTAAAAGTAGAACCATAAAGCAATTTAATACAAGGAGAGGGAACCAAAATAAAACAGTTTTCAGTAGAAAAGAAGGAATGTTTTTTCCTCTGAAATTCAGGGCTCTCGTCTCATACAAAACGTAAAGGTTACTTTTATCAACAAAAAGGCCCAGGTCATGACCTATACCAGATGATTCGAGAATAGCTAATGTGATGCCAATTTTTTTAAAAGGCTCCAGAGGCCATTCCAGCAATTACAGGCAAGTAAGCCTAACTTCAGTACCAGTCAAATTGGTTGAAACGATAGTAAACAACAGTTGTCACACAGATGAACATATGTGGAAGAGTCAAACACAGCTACTGTAAAGGGAAATCATGCTACACCAATCTATTAGAATTCTTTGAGGACACCAACAAACGCGGACAAGGGTGCTCCAATGGATATAGTGTATTTGGACTTTCAGAAAGATTTTGTCAAGGTCCCTCAACAAAGACTCTTAAGCAAAGTAAACAATCATGGAACAAGAGGATGTAGGAGTACAGACAGATTAAATTCATTGAATTTATATTACAAATGAATTGTCTTTAATATCTATGTCACACACACACTAGAATCTCACTGATTAATTTATAAAACCACGCTGTGTGCATATTCGGAGACGCTTGGAAGAGCCACCGCTTCCGTGCATTTTCTGAGAAAGTCAGTCCTTTTAGTTACCACTGACAAAGCTGTCTCCAGGTCACTTGCTGCGTGCCCCTCTCCTGTTTAAATCACTTGTGCTTTTATTATTATCATGGATAGAAACTGTCTCTAAGTGGCTCATTCTTTTATTGTAGCCATTAGAAATTGCCTTTAGGGTATCTGTTAATTAATACTGTGTATCTGTTCTTTAATATCATAGCTAAAGTAACTGTGGAATAGCTTGTTCTATTACATTGTAAACAATGTCCAATGAGATTCCATACTGTAAATTTGGAACTCCATCTTGAATAACGTACTCCATTTTGTATCCTTGATGAAACTTGGGTTAGGTGTATAGTGTGTAATTGCATTTAGATATGTGAATGAAATGTGTGAATGAAGGGGGGGGGTGAGGAGATCAGTCTCCAACACCAGCCTGTCCTGATGAAATGCAAATACCACCTTAATGGCTGAAGAATGCAGACAAATTCCTGAAAAAGCAAGGATTCACCCCAGAAAGAAAAGAACAAAAGTATAATCAAGACAAGATGAAAAACAGGGTTACTTACCAGTAACTACTGTTTTTTGAGATGTGTTGCTCATATCCATTCCAATATAGGTGAGTGCATGCTACTGTGCATGGGTTCCCAGAACTTTTTTCCCCTTAGCAGACCCCATAGGGTCAGCTCAGGCGCCCCCTGGAGTGCCGCGCTCATGCCTTGGTACATAAGCCACCGCAAACCCTATGGTCCCTCAGTCCCTTCTTTCTGCCAACTCTGACAGCGGGGACGAAGGGTGGGTGTGGAATGGACATGAACAACACATCTCAAAGAACAACAGTTACTGGTAAGTAACCCTGTTTTCTCCTTTGAGTGATTGCTCATATCCATTCCAATATAGGTGATTAAAAAGCAATACCTTGGAGGTGGGTAGGAGTTACCAGTGAGCTGCCTGCAGCACGACTCTGCCAAATCCCGCATCCTCTCTCGCCTGCTGGATGATGGCGTAGCACTGATGACCAGGTGTAGTAGGCCAGGGCTCGCCTCACATCCAGGGAGTGCCACCTCCGCTCCTTCTCCGAACCGTGTGGTTTGGGAAAACACACAGGGAGGAAGATATCCTGATTATAATGAAACTGGGAGACCACCTTGGGCAGGAAGGCTGCGTGGGTTCTCAGCTGCACCTTGTCGTTAAAGAATACGGTGTAGGGGGGCTCCAAGGTCAAAGCTCTAATCTCAGAAACCCTCTGTGACCCGTCCGTGCCCAGGGTAGCCCACTGATAATGCCACGGTCAGGGCAGGCTGTAAAAGGAGAGCAGATTCTCCCAGCATTGGTGGGTGACACTGAAGTCAGACTTCCCAACCAGCCACAAACAGCGCTTCTGATTCCCCCACACTGGTTATCAAGAAGCCACTGAGCAAATACACACAGCCCCCTTTACTGAATTTCAGTCTCTGGCTCCCAAACGGCCACTAGGTCCAGTAAAGAGACCAGTTATTTAAACTCTATGCTCTTTACTAAAAGATTCCCTCTGATCCCAAAGGGCCAGCCACAGTACCAGTTCACTATAAGTTTGGATCTTACCCATAATACCACGCTGCCAGCCAATCCTTTAGTAACTAAAACTAAAGGTTTATTATAAAAAGAAAAACAATAAGAGAAATGTTAAAGGATTAAAGCAATCAGATACACACACATGATTTGAAAGTCCATATGCATCAGGTTTTTGAAAGAATTGTGGAGTTGCAGGCTTGTATAGTCCCTCTGGTATACATCCAGTACCTGGATGGGTCTAAGCCCTTCAGTTCAGTTGCAAAGTGTATTAATCTAGAGGTGGGTAGGTGTTGTCTGCAGCTGGACAGGAACAAAGACAAAATGGTTTCTGTGGTTTGATCTCATATACCCTCTGCCTCTGGCCATGCTGCTTGTGGAATTTTACAGGAACCAAAATGGAGTCCAGAGTCACATGGGCCAATCCCGGTCACTCTTCATGTATGCCCTTAGTTCCTTCCTGGGCCTTTTGCTTCTGTACAGGTCTTGATGGGCCATTAAGCGGGCTATTGTCCTGCAGCCTCTCTGTCTGGGGGGTGTCTTATACAGCATAGTTTGAAATACAGGTATATCACCAATCTCCATGACTTCCCTCTCACATATCACTCATGAATACAAATATAATCATCTTATTCAGCATATTATAACCTTGCTAAAAGTATCTGACATGGCATGTCTTACATGAATCACTATGATTTTGACATACTGATGTCAAACAACACAATTGCCTCCCCCCATCCAATCCAGTCCGCATGACACCCTCCTAGCCGAGTTAATGGCCACCAAGAAGGCAACCTTCCAGGAGAGAACAAGCAGAGGACATGAAGCCATGGGCTCGAAGGGGGGCCCCGTTAGTGTGGAGAGGACCAGGTTAAGATCTCAGGGAGGCACCGGGTCACGGACCTGCGGATATAGCCTCTCCACCCCCTTAAGGAACTTCACTGACATGGGGTGGGAGAACAGGGATCTCTCCTCTACCGTGTTTCTCCGAAAATAAGACAGGGTCTTATGTTATTTTTTGCTCTGAAAGATGGGTTAGGGCTTATTTTCAGGGGATGTCTTATTTTTTTCCATGAACAACAAAGTGTATGGGGACCTTTACTTGTGAACCTCTTGTAAACTGTAACTAGGGCTTATTTTTGGAGTAGGGCTTATATTTCAAGCATACTCCAAAAATCCTGAAAAATCATGCTAGGGCTTATTTTCGGGGTAGGTCTTATTTTCGGGGAAACAGGGTAGCGGCTGACAGAAGACCAAGATAGCCGCCAGGTGGACCTTCAGGGAGGCTAGTTCCAAGCCTTGGAATTTCATCTGTAGCAGGTACTCCAGGATGGCCTGAATAGGGGAGAGGCTCGGTGGGATACCCTGGGACTCCGCCCAGCAGGAAAAGATTATGTAGGCCTACTGGTCTAATGGCTAAGGCATAATCCTCCAGAGCTAGGGGTTGTGGGTTTAAGACCCACCTGGGTTGAGGTGGTCTCATTTTGATCCTTGAGGTCCCTTCTGATTCAGTAGGACCCTCTGCTCCCCCCAATTTACCCAAGAATTTAAGGATATTACCAAATCCTTCCCCAAACTCAAGAGAAACTCTATACCCTTCTACATGCTTCCCAAAATACACAAAACAAGGGAACCCAGGCAGACCCATCATATCTGGCCATGGCACTTTTACTGAAGGAATATTGGAATTCATAGAAACTATCCTCAAATCACTGATCACACAAAGGGGCCAGCTTCCTCCAGGACACTACTGGCTGCCTCCAGCAACTCCACAATTTTAAACTCCCTCTGAACACTATCCTTGCCATGATGGATGTCACCTTCCTGTACACCAATATCCCTCACAATGACGGCATCACTGCCTGCTTCAAATATTTACAAGATAATGGCCAACCTTCAGATAGCCACTGCAAACACATCACCAAACTCATCCATTTCATTCTCTCTCATAACAATTGTACATTCAACTAATAAGCACTTTGTCCAAGCCACAGAAACAGCCAGGGGTACTAGGATGGCTCCCCAATGTGCCAACCTCTTCATGGGCCACCTTGAAGAAGTATTTCTAGACAAATGCATTGCAAAACCAATGATATACCGGAGTTACATCCATGATATTTTCATACTCTAGACAGATGACCTAAACTCCCTCATAGATTTCCACCACACACTTCAACCACCACCACCATCCATTCAACTCTCCCTAGAATACTCCCATACTAGCATCAACTTCCTGGACACCACAATCATCTTCAACAATGGAGCCCTATAGACAACTATATATAAGAAGCACCTGGATCACCATATCTACTTTCACAGATCCAATAACCACACAAACATATCAAGAAATCAGTTATCTACAGCCAGGCACTCAGATACCACAGAATACGCTCCGAGAAGAAAGTCTGGAATATACAACTTAACTCACTTATAAACCACCTTCACCAAACAAGGACACTCCATCAGAGGTAGATTGCATCATGGAATGGGCCACCCAAAATACCCCAAGAGAACCTGCTTCCATTCAGAAACAAAACCACCTCCAACCACACACCACTAGTTGCTACCTGATGCCCCACACTGGAACCCATATGGGATATGATCAAACAATTACATCCCATACTTGATGAGGACCATATCCTGAAAGAAATTTTTCCTGAACCCCCCTCTTCTGGCCTTCAAGCAACCCCCAGCATCTCCATGATCATCTGAAACTAGTTCCCCACAGAACAGGACACACCAACTCAAAGTGGCACCCGACCTGGTCAGAACAACAAATGCAAAACCTGTAGTCATATCTCCACTGCTATGATGGTTAACATCTATAAATTAGTGCACAACACTGAACAAATCACAGGGGCTCCACATTCAGTTTGTCATTACATTTCAACTTGTGTTGTACCTTCAAACCTGCCTGCATATAAGGATAAAAGAGGATTTTAAAATCCTAACTCCCAGTTAACACAACATTGGGAACTAGTTCAGGAATTTTTCCTGAACCAAGTCTTGCAAGGTACTTAATCAACTTCTCTCCCCAATTCACCCTGTTCATAAGCAAATAATTGGCTCTTACCAAATGTTCCTCTTCATTAGATGGATGGAGTCTCTCTCTCCCAGGTAGGCAATTCTGCTCCCTAAAGGTTTCTTTCATCCTTATGATGTACTGAATCCACAGTCCTTCAGCTTCCCAGTGAACATGTTCATGGTAATCAAATGGGAGGTGGGGAAAAATGGGGTCCAGCTGGTGCTATTCTCCCTCCCCAGCAGCAACACCTTGGAACCAGAAAAATTCAGGGGAGATGCCCTCACTCTGCAGCACAAGGATGCAGGCAGTGTTTCCCCTTTCCCTGTCAAGTGGGCTTGGAAGAAAAGAGGACAATAGCTACAGACTCCAGCCAGTAAGGGAGAAACAACCAAAGCAGCAACCTTTGCTGGCCTGTGCTGATTGGCCATTTTCTCCAGTGCTCCCCCCCCTCTGTCTATTCACCTCAGAGTCATTCCTCCTACCCTCTTCTCATCTTCCTGACCCTCCTCACCTTTCCCTTCCCTTCAGTGTCCCTTTTCCTTTCTATTGAGATCCTAACAACCTTTCCCTCTTCAAAATAGTGAAACTAATATATTTTCTGCAATCACCTTGTTCACCCTGCTTGTATGTTATATTCCTTCCCCAGACTATTGTGGCCTGTTTAGAATTGTAAGTTCTTCAGTGCAGGGACTGCCTTTTTGTTCTGTGGTTTACAGTACCTAGCACAATCACGTCCTGGTCCATGACTAGGGCTCCTAGGTGCAATAGTGAACAAACATCCATCCATCTCAGAAATGAGATCACTTCACAGTACAAAGAAACTTTCAACTGGTGAATTTTGTTTACTTTTGCAGGCTCATAAATGAAAAGCAAACTCCATTTAACACATGCCAAAATAAAATTACAGGTGCAAATAGAATATACAGGACCATTAACCCAAATCATGCTGTTAATGTAACTGGACTCCTTTAAACCAGCTCATTGAGGCAGGATAGCTGAGAAGTGGTCCAGGCTGTAGGATCTGTACTAGGATTTGAGCATGTTGCAATCTAGCTCTTTAGGACAGGGACCGTCTTTTTATTGGGACTGTACAGCACCTAGCACAGAGGGTTCCTATGCACCACAACATTACTGATTCTAATGATAAGTGCATGTAATAAGAAATGAGCATAAGGCCTGTAAAACAGGCTAAGGCCTAAGTGGAAAAAGCCAAGTGAACAGGCGTACAAGTGGAAAAACCCAAGTTAGCTGAAGTTGGCACAAGGAAAGTGCTGATACTGCAAGTATACACATTGCCAAAATATTAAAATGTAAAATATGTACCAGGTGCAGAAGGCACCAAGACACCAAAAAGAACTAATTCCCTAAAATGACACTCTGATTAACAGAAATGACTAAAAGATAGAGTTGTTTTGCCCAAATCAGCCAATTAAAGGTAAAGGGTGGTATTAGACTACGTCAAGAGGGTGGTAACTACCTACGTTGAAGGGGGCAGAACGAAATTGTCTGTAACAACATATAAAAGAGGGTGTCAGAGGGAATGTCGTCATCCGGTCTAGGGGATAACGGAAAGTCCTGCGGTTGGGCCGTGGCCACTGTAATGCTGCATATAGGAAGCTGACCCAGAGATACTCTATAGGTCACTTCTCATTGTGCCGCATGCAATAAACCTGGCTTGGGTGCCTTTGTTGCTCAGCTAATCCATGGTCTAGGCGATTCATTCGATCGTGAGTGCTGTCTCGGCTATCTGCAGAGCTAAGACAGCACCTATATGGGGAAACATGCACACAGCCTGCACTGATAATCACCAGTAGCCAACACCATACCACAGTGCATATGTATAAGATTTACCTCTATTTTAGATTCTTCCTTTTTTCTCTCCATTTTTGCAACATTTGTTCCTGAGACTATGAATTTTACAGCTACTGAGATCAGTATTGTTACCAGCTATCACTTGTGTCTGTCCCACATTCCAGATCCTCCTATAATGCCTAGATGAGAGACAAGGTGTTAATGCAGGCAGATAGTCCCATACCAGAAAACTGTTCCTTGAGAAGGATGGAGGGATTTCTCTAGTCAACTGCCACCCTCCCTCCCCCAACCCTTCCTTGTTCATTGGTTGCTCTGTTTCAATTGTTCCTTGGAATGATTCTCTGTGTCAGACACCATCAAAACACATCACCAGGCATACACAATGCCAGGAGAAATGAGCCAGAGCACAATGGAAAAGCAATGCAGAAAAACTTGCTTTTGTGGATCGTATTTGCTGAAGGACTACCTATCCTGAATTTATCACTCAATGAGGGACAATCAACACATCAATATATTTGCTTTCCACTAACCAACCTCAGTAATTCTTTTGTATGAATGATGTACCCAAATGTTTGAATGCTTATATCTCAACTGTATCACTAATTGATAACCCTTAATCTGAGATATTGCAGATTATGTACTCTGTGTATTGTATGACTTTTGAACCAAACCTTGTACCTTTTGGATAACGTATGGATTATTCCTAGATGTACAAAAACTTTGTATCTGATCATTTTATAACATTAGCTTTAATAAAAACTTTAAGCACTTCTGAGATATAACCACTTCAGTGAGCCTGGTGCATATGAAGCAGCCTTTGCCTGTTATACAGATTTGCACTTCAGATATTTATTTGATCAATTTAATCTATTTAGCACTTTTGGTTCAATGCAAATGGATACTTTAGAAGTTTAATGGGAAAAATGCCATGGGCACTATATTTGCCTTTTTCCAACCGTCAAGGACCTCCACTGAATGCCACGAGTTTTCAAAGATTATGGGCAATGGCTCTGCAATCGTATTAGCCAAATCCCTCAGCACCCTTGGATGCATTGCATCCAGTCCCATTGACTTGTGCATGTCCAGCTTTTCTAAATAGTCCTGAACAAGTTCTTTCACCACCGAGGGCTGCTACCTCCTCCCCATTCTGCGCTGCACGCTGCAGTTGTCTGGGAGCTGGCCTTGTCTGTGAAGACAACAGCAAAAAAAGCAGAGTAACTTCAGGTTTTTCCTTATGTGTCACAAGGTTGCTTCCCCTATTTAGTAAGGGGCGTTTACTTCCATGCATTTACTTCCACAATTCGATAGTCCCTACCTGAGCCTTTTTCTTCAACAGGGAGGATGAACAAGACCACCACCTGCGCCTCTCACTCCATTATCCTTCTCCCCAGAGTCATATTGCATTATCTTCTGCAAATGGATAATTTAATTAGTCTGTTATTCCATTGTCTGTTGCAATGGAGGGGAGGTTTTTTGTTTTTAAGTCAGCTCAGAGAAACAGTAGTAAGGAACTTAAAGTTTCTAGCAAAGGTGGAACACAAGGCAGACCAGTTTCACTGGGGAGGTTTTATGCACCTCAGGACCAATGAACATCAACTACAATGGTGGTGACAACTAAGATGTATCATATTGGCAGTGAATTTGCCCTCTTGATGGAACCTTTGAAAGAATATGCTTCTTCCAATCACAAGTTTGCCTGGTCCCACCATAAAGAAGAAAATGTTATCCAGAATGAAGATGTGAAAAAGCCATCTTTTGCTGGAGGGATTAATGTTATAATCCAATAGGAGCAGCATTTCACTAGGCAGGAGTACAGGGTCTTAAACAGGGGCCCAGAAGAGTACTAGAGAGTGCTGTGTTGCTGGAGATTACAGTTTTCAGAGAATAGTAAAAAAACAAAACAAAAACAAAACAAAAAAAACAAAAACAAAAACAAAACCACACAACTACTTAGGTCTTCCTTCACTATCCTAGCAAAAAGAACACTACCAGGAAAATTCCTAATCTGGAATATTAGTGACAACATTTAAACCACTAGTTCACTTAATAGTATGTTGGGGTTTTTTTGTATTTCATTCAGCAAGTAGTTAGATTAAACTTTTTATTGTTTTGCTTTTCATGAAGCAGCAGGACGCTGTCTTGTGTTTCCAGCACTGCAGGAAATGATAAAAACAAGCAAGGTTCTCCCCACCATGTTTTGCCATGAAAACATTTCCATTTAGATTTTGTAGAGCAAAAAACTTGTTAGACCTAAATTTCAGCATGCCTCTGAAAATCCTCCAGTAAAATTAGAGATCAGAGATTACTATTAATCTCTTATATTACTCTCTCATGCCCTAGCAGGGTTTTTCTCTAAATCAGCCTCCTCCACCATTTTGGGAGCAGGTAAACTATCACTGGGTTTAAAGTTAATGGGAGTTTTACATTTTCTTCAATGGATTAGGATTTCACACTGGTTTTGAAAAATTAGATTAGGGACTTCAGGTAGCAAAAAAATGCCTCCAACAAAATGGAGGTAAGTTTCTTTCTACTTAACATTTTCTCTTCTCTCCATGAGTTCAAAGGCTGATTTCTCCATTAGCTATCTTTAATTAATATGATAAGATTTGAGGAAAGCATAGTAGCAGTGTGCTGGATCAAACAGGAGAGAAAGTAAGCAGCTAGCCTCAGATTCCAGGAAACATTTTCACACTTGGAAGACAACGACCATACTTAGATATAGCATTCAGCCTTTAGATATTTAGATATAGATTAGATACTATAGATACTTAGATATAGCATTCAGTATTTACTATACTTTTATAAAAAATAAAATAAAAATGGGATAGCAGGACAATTGATTATTACTGCAGACAAGTTAGATTTCAAAGCAAGTCTAACTACAGTAGTAATTATATACCAGTTGATTGAAGTTTTCAGCATGTCATCAGCATGTCAAACGTGTGCACCACATTTTTACCTAGAGAAAAGCTGTTACATTTCAGAGGTTGGAGGGGTGGGGGGGGGAAGGACAGACGGTCTTGCATAGAATATTAGAGTTGGAAGGGACCTTAGGAGGTCATCTAGTCCAACCCCCTGGTCAAAGCAAGACTAACTTCAGCTAAACCATCCCAGCCAGGGCCTTGTCGAGCCACAGATTAAAAACCTCTAAAGATGGAGATTCCACCACCTTGCTAGGTAACCCATTCCAGTGCCCTGCTAGTGAAAATTTTTTCTTAATATCCAACATAGACCTCCCCCACTGCAACTTGAGACCATTGCTCTTTTTTCTATCATCTACTACAATTAGAGAACAAATTAATACATATTAAATATTACATACACTGACTTTCATAACCATGGATTTTTTTTAAAAAGCAAAATAATTTTGAAATTTCAAATACTGCAGATCACATGCACTCCTGCTTAGATAAAATTTCTTGCATTGTTTACGCTTTGGGGTGTGGGTGTCAGGCATCCTATTATACATCTGGGCTTCAAAAAGTTTTGATATGTGAACCAGTCACTCTAAACTGGTTATCCTAAAAGCTCAGATTCCCAAAGATGATCAGTTGTGCTTCTTGGCATTGGGCAACATTGTAACTAGACTACAGATTTTTCAACAGGCTAGTCAGCACCACTGTAAACATCAATTTAGGTAATGGCCAATGTGCTAGTTAGAGTTGACTTTCCTTAAAAGATCGGAGAAATTGATTTAGATTAACCAAGTCTCAGTGACTATCATTCAGGTGTAAAGGGTTAGAGAAGGGCCATTTCTACAATTTGGGGAGAAGGGAAGGGAGGGGGTAACAATGAAACAGGCATACAATATTAGAAGCCTTAATAAAAAGGAAGGATCACTGAATTTTGTTTTCTGAAACGAAGTTTAACTGGAAGCCTCTTCTTTTAGTCATTTCAATGAAGATAATGAAACAAAAACCTTTATATAAACAGTTTATTTACTCTAAACAGCAACACAGACAAAACGCCATATAAACACAAAGGAAGTGATGCAGAATCAAGATGCTGGCTGACTTTGGATCTCTGAGGCTCTTAAGCAATAACAACCTAGTTTCTGAAAGATAGAAAAACAAATTAAGGGGAGGGAAGGGGGTGGAGGGTATGATTTTTTCATACAGCCAGCTAGAGTCTAAATATAGTGCTAAACATTTTAAAGCATGCCTGCATCAGATAGCAAAGTAACTAGAGATACTAGTGAATTTATAGAAGTATAAAAGTTTATAATTTTACAGCAGTTGAAATACTGACATCAATATTAAAATAAAAGCAAGTTTTACATAACAATCAAAAATACAAAAGACTGAAGGAAGAGACCCTGTATGAAAAAACTGGGGGCAATTCAGCGAGTTCAGAACTGTATACAAGTGGCGAATATGGAAAATGGCACACATACAACCCCCTCCCCTAAGTGAATATTAATTGTACATAGCAACATTAGATTTTGCAAAAATTTTGTAAACAAGTTCTTGCCAAACCAATCCCTTCCTTTTTAAGATGCTGTATGACAGGTGCTTATGATGGCGCAAACTTCTTGGCTTGTGCTCGAACCCTCTTTTCATATTCCACTCTGTTTTGGCTGGATATAAAAAAATAAAGGTCATTAGATGTTTCAGATGTCAATTACATCAATCAAATAAATATTTAAGGAGTTTTCATCCATGAGAGACCCTCAAATTATTTGTTAAAGCAAGAGAGATTACACAGAGATGAAATATTTTACAGACTCATTACAGTAGAAAAACCCATGACTGAACTAACCTTTGAACTAACCAAAGGGTAAATGAAAAAAAATCTTGGCTATACCAACAGCTCACTGTCCAAACACTGCTCATTTAATGAGAGGGTCATTTGTACTGCAGGACATGTTTTGTTTGGAAAGAAGTGACTAGTCTTTAACAGCCTGGTAGCCCGAGTAAGACAGAAACTAACATCTGTTCAGTAGAGTTTGCTGCAGGAAATAGAAAGATGATTGTATCTCAGAAATAAGAGCATTTTGTGGAAGGAGACAAGACATTTACAGAGTTACTCTTTTAGATTCACCACATAAATTGATGTCAAGCTTTAACATATATTAACTGGTAGACTGAAAATACCATGGCATTTCTATTATTTCATTAAGTGCTCTTCACATATTGAAGTAATTAGAGAGACAAGGTGGATGAGGTCTTGTGTGTCTAATATCCTGGGGCTGACACAGCTACTACTACACTGTATACTAAAGTAATGTCATTTCTTCTAAAGTTTCTCTTAAATGTTGTATCATCACAGAACACAGTCTCGTTGAAGATTTGGTAAATTACAGGCTCTCTCCTCAGTGTCTCATCTCCTTTTTCCCACCCTAAAAGTCAGGCAAAAGATCACCCTGGGCTTTGTATAGATATGCAGTTTAACTTATTTTCCTATATTTATCAGGAGGAAAAAGATAGGATAATTCTAGGAACTGGTAGTTTACTGTGCAGCTAATACTGTAAAGCAACAGGCCAGCAGTGAAAACACAGAGTAAAGCAGAAATCTAAAAGCATTAGCATGTGAAAAATTTATTTTTGAACAGGGACATTCAACAGTCCATATAAAAGGACACCTGTTTATGAAGCATCATGGCTTCCCATGCATTCAGATACCAGACTGAGTTGCAACTGCAACCTTCTGTTCTGCTGAGAGTTTTTCTCATCATCGGTTTTTTCATTAAGAGTAGCCCAGAGACCCAGAATATCAATGTCTGGTGCACAGAAACATCAAAAGTGTATTTATTTGGATGATTTTTTGGGGGGGGAGGAGGAGGGGGAGTTGGGCTCTAGTTTATAAATATAGACTTAAATGTATCTTAGCTGTTCTTAGATTCCTGTTAGATAAAAATTTCTCCAGATGTAGAGGTTAGCTCACCAAGTCTTTCACTTTGAGTGACCTCGATTTTAATCCTAAATTAAGATCAAACTTTGTTTCTGCATGTGCATGAGATAAATCACAGAATCAGCACTACTGGGAGTCCCTGCTCTGAGGAGTGGTAGTGTAGGTATACACAGTTGAAATACTTTAGATTAGCTGCAAGAGAAGCTTGCACACCACCAGCTGCAGGCTTGCTGTAAACCAGTTCTGTGTAAGAATCCCTTTCTTATGAACATGAAATTTGGTTACAATTAAAGATTGGCATTTTCCTAACGACTAGAGCATACACATAGGGCTCTAACTCTTCAGTGTTTCCAACACAGCAACAACCTGATGCCTCATTACATGTGATCAGGCATAAAACATCAGCCAATGTGTTCTCTTGCTGCCTTATTCCAGAGACTCCAAACAAAGGGATCTAGTCTATTAACTGTTTGGTTTTCCTTCTGTGGTGGCACATTTGTAATTTTTCTTCAAGTTTATGCCTTTAAAACGTAAGTACACAGAACTGGAAGGACAGCTTGGGTCATCATGTCCAGTCCTTTACTATCACAGGAAACCATGTCATATAATTCAGTTAATAAGATTAACAAACTGCATGTTAAATCCAGTTATCTTTCTTGACCCCACTACTGCTATTAGGAGGCTGTTCCAGAAGCTACTCCTCTGATTAGAAACCTCCTAATTTTCAGCCTAAATTCACTGATTGCCAGTTTATACCCATTTGTTCTTGTGCCAACACTGTCCTTTGGTTTCAACAGCCCTTTTCCCTTCTTAATGTTTATCCCCCATGTATTTATAGGAATCAATCAGATCTCCTCTCAGCCTTCATTTTGCTAGGCTGAACAAGCCAAGGTCTTTTAGTCTCCTATTGTAAGACAGGCTTTCCATTCCGCTGATCATCAGCCCTTCTCAGCACCTGTTCCAGTTTGAATTAAATTCCTTGAACACAGGTGATCAGAATTTCAGAGAGTATTCCAAATGAGGTTTTGCCAAACCCTTGTACAATGGCATGAATAGTTTCCTATCTCTACTGGAAACACCTTGCCTGCTGCAAAAGAATTCCTAAGATGTCTTTCATGGACACGTCATACTGGTGACTCAGAGTCATCCTGTGATCAGCTAATACATCCAAAATCTCTCCTTTTATTGTTTACATTATGCCTTTTCTTCTATGACACAGTCTAGTTACTTCTCCCCAGAAAAAGCTATTTTAACATGGAATTGTGACTCCCTCTTCCAACCAGACAGACAAAAATTCCCTTACAACTAGTCAGAAGTAACTGTCTGCTCAAGTTCACCTTTTTTTTTCTAATTATAAAACACCACTGCAAAGGTAATTTAAGAGTTCCCAATTGGTAATGAGGTGCTCAAGCAGATGAGCTCAAAAAAAATCACCTCCCCATTTCGTTGTTAGATTTTCATTTAACAACTGAAAAAACAACATCTTAGTCCCTTCATACCCCCTGGTAATTTATCTTTTAACATAATCTGCTCTTGCTCCATGCTAAAAAAGCCACCACTGACACTATTTGCCTAACCTTTCTTCACTTTTAAATTAACTCAATGCACTGCCTACAACCATTGCCTTCAATTCAATTCCATTGCCTTCAATTCCTTTCCTCCAACTTAAGAAAGACATTCCTGTATACAGCCTTCTGAGTAACTGCTTAGCTCTCCAGGCTTAGTTAGTATGATATATTGTAGTTAATTTTAGGCTTAGTATCTAACTAATATATTTATAGAAAACCTTGCACAATAAACCTTATTGATCTGCAAATCAGGCATACCGTGTCTCACTAGTATTCACACTGATCACAAAGTATCCAGAATCAACAAATCTGACCTGCATAACACAGGCCACAGAACTTCCCCAAAATAATTCCTACAGCACATCATTTAGAAAAACATCCAATCTTGATTTAAAAATCAGTGATGGAGAATCCACCAAGACAGTTGGTAAATTGTTCCAGTGGTTAATACTCTCACTGTTTAAAATGTACACCTTATTTGCAGTTTGAATTTGTCTAGCTTCAATTCCAGTCATTGGATCACACTATACCCTTCTCTGCTAGACTGAAGTCTGTTATTAAATACTTGTTCCCCATGTACATATAGACTAAGCAAGTCACCACCTTAACTCTCTCTCTTAAACTAAACAGATTGAACTCTGAGATTACCACTAAGGCATGTTATTTAATCCTTTAATCATTCCCGTGGCTTTTTTCTGAATCCTCTCCAATTTATCAACATCCTTCCTGAATTGTGGGTATCAGACCTGGACACAATACTCCAGCTGTTGCACCAGAGCCAAATACAGAGGGAAGATAACTTCTCTGATCCTACTCAAGATTCCACTATTTTATGCATCCCAGGATCATGTTAGGTCTTTTGGCCACAGGTTCACACTGGGAGCTCACATTCAGCTGATTATCCACCATGACCCACAAATCTTTTTCAGAGTCACTGCTTCTCAGAATAGAGTAACCACACCCAGTAAGAATGGCTTACATTCTTTGTTCCCAGATATATAATTATATTTAGTTGTATTAAAAACACATTGTTTGCTTGTGCCCAACCTACCAACAATTCAGATCGCTCTGAATCAGTGACCTACCCTCTTCATTATTTACCACTCCTCCAATTATTGTGTCATCTTCAACCTATCAGTGATTTTATATTTACTTCCAGGTCATTAATAAAAATATTAACTGGCATAGGGGCAGGAACCATGCCTGTAGGATCCCACTGTAAACACATCTGCTCAGTGATACCCCATTTACAGTTACACTTTGGGACCCATCAGATAGACGGTTTTTAATCCATTTAATATGTGCCATGTTAATTTTAAAATATTCTAGCTTTTTAATCAAAATGTTGTGCAGTACCAAATCAAATGCCTTACAGAAGTTTAAGTCTATTCTGACAGCATTACCACCTTTATCGGCCAAACTTGAAATGTTTTTTTTTAATGAGATTACAAGTTAGATCCTTTTAAACTATCTGCCATAAATTCATTTTTATTTAAATTAATTACATTACCCTCCTTTAGTTCTTTATTGTGTCCTCCATCAGCCAATTCATTATCTTGCCCAGAATCGATGTCAGGCTGACAGCCCTATAGTTTCCCAAGTGAGCCCCTTTACCCTTTCTAAAAATGGGCACATTAGTTTTATTCCAGTCTTCTGGAACTTGCCCAATGCTCTGAGACTTATTAAAAATGAACATGAGTAGTCCAGCAAGCACCTCAGCCTTTTATAACCATTGGACGCATGTTATCTGGACCTGCTGATTTTAAAATGTCAAACTTTCTTCTTTTTATCAGCATAGGATGAGACTGCATCATCTGTTTTCCCTTATTGTCCCTCACACCGCTGGCCATAGATTTTTCCTGGTGTCCCTTGACTTCTCTTGTACATATTCTGCAATTCCCACTTCTCATTTAGAGTCATTACTATTAACTTCCCTTTTCTTAGATTTCTTATATATTATTTTTTTCCGGTTGTCTTACTTCCCCCTCTAGATGAGGTGGTTTTTTTTAAACAACAAGGTTACTTACCAGTAACTGATGTTCTTTAAGATGTGTTGCTCATGTCCATTCCACTATAGGTGTGTGCACGCCTTCGTGCACAGCTACTGGAACCTTTTCCCCCTTAGCAGATCCCATAGGGCTGGCTCTGGTGCCCTCTGGAGCCCCGCGCACACGCCATGGTATATGAGGCGCTGCTGGTCCTACGCCCCCTCAGTCCCTTCTTTCCACCAACTCTGGCAGCGGGGACAAGGGGCGGGTTGTGGAATGGACAAGAGCAACACATCCCAAAGAACAACAGTTGCTGGTAAGTAACTTTGT
Source organism: Mesoclemmys tuberculata (assembly GCA_007922155.1). Lineage (NCBI taxonomy): Eukaryota > Metazoa > Chordata > Testudines > Chelidae > Mesoclemmys > Mesoclemmys tuberculata. The sequence continues at coordinate 31,992,325 of ML675626.1, read as the reverse complement.
TTTCTTCTTCGAGTGCTTGCTCACATCCGTTCCACTATAGATGACTAACAAGCAGTACCTTGGAGGTGGGCCGGAGTCTGCGGTGAGCTGCCTGCAGCCCAGCCGACGCCCGCATCTTCCCACGCCCGTTGGACGGAGGCATGGTAGAACGTGACAGTCTGTACTGCCAGTATGTACCACCAGGTATGTACGCCCCGCACCCTGGACAGAGGCGTGGTGGGACAGGATGGCTATGCCGCCGCCTGGCAGCTGCTCTGCGGGTGCCCTGTCCTGGCACTCCCACTATGGAGGCTGAGATGGAGATTGAGCTCTGTTGGGTGAGCTGAGGAGACGCCTGGAAGTGGCATTGTCACCTGCTCATGGCCGGATGTGACGCAGGAAGTTATTTATACACAAGGAAATTGCGCCAGGCAGAGACTGGTGAACCTTTCATCCAGTCAGCTGCTGTGACGAAGAGCTGCATCGCTCTCCGGAACGGCCTCGTACACCTGATATAGAAGCAAGGGCCCCCTCACGTTTAACAAATGCCATCCTCTCTTCTCTGAACCGTGTGGTTCGGGGAAAACAAAACAACAACTCTGAGGTCAGAGCCCTAATCCTGAAGGCCTTCCTTGCTGAGGTAAATACCCCCAGGAAGGCCAGTTTCCCAGAAGACAGGAGTGGAGGGCATGATGCTGCGGCTTCCAAAGGGGGGGCTCTGTGGGCCAGGAAAGGACCAGGTTGAGATCCCAGAGAGGCACCAGGTCACGGATCTACAGATAGGTTCCTGAGGGGGACGGGAGGCTCTAACCAACATCAGACGGGAGAACCGCAATTCCCCCCTCCAGTGACTGATGGAAGGCTGATGTAGCTGCTAGAGGGACCTTTAGGGAGGCCACAGCCAGTCCTGGGAGCTTTAATTGTGGCAAGTATTTCCTGGATTGCTTGCACTGGCGAAAGGCTGGGCAGAGTACCTCAGGACTCTTCTCAGCAGGCAACAGCCACTTCCACTTAACCCAGTACACGACCTGGATGGAGGGCTTGCTGCTACCCAGCAGAACTCACTGGACTTGTTCTGAGCGGCTCGCTCATCACCTCTCGGCCACCAATCCATCACTCCCTGAGGTGTTGAGGGTCCAAGTCTAGGCACCACAGATGACTTGGATCCTGGGATTGCGCTGTCTCAGAGGCTTTCAAGGCGGGTGATCGAGAAATCAAGCAGTATGCTGAACCCATGCTGGCGTGGTCAGGCCAGAACCATCAAGATGGCATCTGTTTAACCCCTCCTCATCTTTGGCAGGACTGTATGCAAGAGGGGAAGGGCGGAAAAGTGAAGATGAAGCTCTCTGACTGCTAAAGATGGATGGCTTTGGCAATCACCCGCACTTGACCACGGAGAGAGCAGCACTGTGGACACCTCATGCTCCAGTCCGATAAGGACAGATTCTCCTTGGGGAAACCCCCTTTCCAGATGGTCGTAGATGCCCTTTGTCGGTGCAGTGAGCCATTGTGGTGAGGAAGAGCAACCCCTTGACGCCGTCTGCCTTGTTGTTCATCACCCCCGGGAGGTGATCATTGCCAGGTCCGAAGGACCGATAGCTTTCCTTCATAAGGCTGACGAATGGGCTTCCCCTGCCTGTCAATGTAGTACATGGTCGCTGCATTGTCTGGCAGCACCCTGTGCCGCCCTGCCCTCGATAAGCAGAGGAACATTCTGCAAGCCCTGTGAGCGTCGTGGATCTTTACATTGGTGCATCAATGCCGTTCCTCCCTTGGCCAGACGCCTCGTGAGCCGAGGTCAGTGCTGATATGGTACTTCACCCTCTGCCCAAGGCGTCCAATATCAGGGTAACTGAAGGAGCCAGCTCCACGAACAGCACGCCCCTTCACACATCCCGAGGAGTCATCCACAAGTCCAGGGAGGCTAGGTCTTGCTGCTGGGTTTTTTTTTGTTTGTTTGTTTGTTTGGTTTTTTTGGGGGGAGAGGGGGGAAGGGGAGGGCGGGATGGATGGACAACACAGAGGGGACCGTAGCTTCCCGGTGCAGAAGTTTCCTGCTTGGACTGTACACCAAGGCTAGCCGTGACTGAAGCAGCCTAAGCACTATCAGAAAGGGCCTGTTTCAATTGCCCTATTGCTGAGATGACCCTTACTGAAGGCCTAAGGAGCTACTCAGGGCAGATGGTGTCTCCTAGACCCCCTGTCCCATTGCCTGCAGGCTGCGAGACAGCCGTGGCTGACACCTCTGCTGCTGCTGTCCCTGGGGACCTGCCTAACACCTAACGATCTGTGGCATGTAACGGCCCAGGGAACAAAGCGTGGTCTTGGAGTCCTTCAAACCATGCAGCTTCACATCCATCTGAACTGAAGACAAGGCTGACTCGTCCAAGGGAGGGCCCCAGATGGGTTGCTGGACCTTTTGGGACAGCCCGGGATTGCAGCCACTAACATCTGAGCATGCCGATGGCGGGGAGTATGACGCTGCCCACCAAATCAGCAGCAACTGAGGATGTCTGGAGCACTGCTCTAGTGCTGGTGGTACCCTCTTCTGCAATGGTATACAGGTTCAGCGCCTGCTGCCAGGCAGAACCTCAGCAAAGTGGCTCACTGAGCCCCCCCCAAGAGCTTACCTTCTACTTGCTGGTAGTGAATAAAAATTTTCCTCCACAGAAGTCTGGCTTACAGTTGTCCTTGTTCTCTGGAATAGAGCCCAGATGCCCTGCCTATTCCCATGGTTGGCGGCAACCACCACCAGGGACCTGGGGCAGGGTGAAACAAGTATTCAAACCCCCTGGCTAGGGTGTAATACTTTTCTCAGCTCATTTAGGTATCAGGCTGTGGAGGAGGGGGTTTGCCACGAGGCCCTCACTATCTTGAGCATCCTTTGTAGATCAGGAAAGCTATCCACTCTGTGGGGGCAACCGCTAGCACATTAAAGACACTCTCTGACGCCCCTTTAGCTCCTTTGCCTCCAGCCCCAAGGTGGAGGCTGCCTCTGGAGGAATTCCCAGTGTGTCCTAGAATCAACCAGGGCCCAGGAGCATGCTTCATCCAGCAGGGAAAATGCTCTGGTGAGCTGAGCTGACCAGAGTGTCATCCCGGTACTGAGGGCTTTGCACTCTGCATGCATGAATGGAGGTGTGCACACACCTATAGTGGAATGGACATGAGCAAGCACTCGAAGAAGAACCAGTACAGCCTTCTTCCTCAATTGTGGTTTTTGGGCATCTAGTAAGGGTTCTTAAAAGATACTCAATCATCATTCACATTTTTCCTGATTAAATTCTTCCTCCCAGCTGCTTCAGCTCCTAATTATTTTCAGCTTCTTAACATTGGCCCTACTAAATCACCAAGTAGATATAGTAGAACCTCAGAGTTACAAACTGACCAGTCAACCACACACCTCATTTGGAACCAGAAGTATGCTATCAGGCAACAGTAGAGACAAAAAAAAGCAAATACAATACAATACTGTGTTAAACACAAACTGCTAAAATAATAAAGGGAAAGCAGCACTTTTCTTCTGCATAGTAAAGTTTGAAAGCTGTATTAAAATCAGTCTTCAACTGTAAATTTTTGAAAGAACCAACATAACATTTTGTTCAGAGCTATGAACATTTCAGAGTTATGAACAACTGCCATTTCCAAGGTGTTCATAACTCTGAGGCGCTACTGTATATTACTGGTCTGGACTTTATTCTGTTTGCATATTATAAATGTTCCTCTTTATACGTTAGGACAAGGTCTAACATAGAATTGCTGCACACTGGCTGCAACACTTTTTGAATTAGGAAACTCAACTATGATGTTTAAAAATTCTAAGGATGTTTTTGCACTGGCAGCATGAGACTTCCAGCATACATCTCTCAAATTGAAGTCCTCCAGGATCTCTTTTTTCCCCCTATACATTATAGATAAATGCATAAGGAGGCAGCTATTCTGTTCCCTAGTGTGATTTAGTGGTCTGTAGCAGGAATCAGCTAGTACCCCACCTTGTGATTTATCTGTTAGGACATGGATCCATAAGCATTCAAGATAATTTTTGTGTTAATTATCAGTGAATCAAACAGATAATGCCAATTCCTGGCATAGCGTGCATTCTCCTTGCCCTTTTGCCTCTTTGATCCTTCCTAACTAGGTTATAATACTTGATTTTAACACTCTAATTGCATGAATCATCCCACCAGATTTCTGTGATAAAAGTCAAATTTATCTTCATAAATGAGCAATTCCAATTCTTCTTTGTTACCCAGGCTCTTAGCATTTAGTGTATAGATAATTAAATAATTTCTTCCCCTTGTGTTCTTTGGTTTCTTGATTCATTTTGTTATCAACATCTCAATTTTCTGCCTCCTGAGTGCTCATATCTTCCCTCTTTTCACTGTCCCCTTTTGCTATGAGTCTAAACCCCTCCTGACTATTCTAGTTAGCCTATCCCCAAGGAGATTGGCCCCTCATCCAAGCTATAGAGCCACTATTCCCATAGACAATGGAACAAAGTTCCGCAAAGCAAAGCCCTCCACACTGCACCACTTACCTAGCCAGCAATTAACGTTCAGAATCTTCTACTGTCTGTCTTCCTTTGCTTGTAGGACAGGAAGGATCTCAGAGAAGATTGCTTGGAAGAGATGTTCTTTCCTACCTTTAAGATTTCACAGCTTAGCCCTATCCTACTCATCAGATCCATAATCTCATCGCATCCTATGCCATTTCATTCTGCCCAAGTTCCCAGCCTTCACCATGCATTAGCCCACTTCTCACAAAGAACTCCATACTCTTTCTGATGCTGCATCATATGCTGCCCTGTGCCCCACTATTTTAAAACCAAAATGGTTACAGAACCTGCCAACTTGTTACAATTAGGCACATAGTGAGGAACAATTGTGCACATAGTTATTGTATAAGACTTGTTAACTCATCCTTCCTCTCCCTTTCCTCTACACATTAATTTCACCCATTTATGTCTTGTTAACTTAGGATTTTGAACTCTAAGGGCAAGGGTTCTCTTTAAATATCTGTACAGCACAATGGGACTTTGGTTCTGATTGGGGCCCCTATACGCTACTATATTAACTTGCTTGCTTTCACTGGACCTTCAACCTTAATGTTAAAGTTAGTTGTTTTGTCGAGGTTACCCTAACCCTAAACATTTATACATAAAGCAGCCCCAGAATTTATTTTCTAGACACTGCTTTACCTGTCACACTGTCAATCACACAAATGGAGACAAAGGGCTTACAAACAACTGTGTTAAAAAAAACTAACCAGTAAATTGTGTAAGCTTCTGCTTGAGCTGGGTCTTGAATATTTGGTTCATTTAGAAGTTCTTGTATTCCTAACAAGATCTGTATAAGAAAGAGCGGAAAGAAAAGAATTTATGTCAATATTATTATGAAACGTATACCACTCGGAACTTCTATAAATGAATTGTAGAATTGTGCACAAGACATTTCAGAATCACACAAACAAAAGATAAGCTGACGAAGCCAGCAAAGGTGTACAATTTTAACAGAAGAGTGTTATGACCTGTTTAATTGTGATTGCTGGCCTCCAATCTTTATCCTCCTCTAAGATGGAGAGACACACTGTGCCTGAAGGATACACATTTGGGTGGAATAATGGTGGTTCAAATTTACCTAAGAGAGAAAAGAGTTTATGTACAAATTTAAGATTTTGAACCAAGTCCTCAAAATCAGAACATTTAAAAAGTAGCCTTCTAGTAAAGCTAGCCACTTCCCCTACACCACAAGACAGTACAACCTCCTAGCATCATAATCCCATTCAGAAAATCTGTGAAGTTTTGTTCTTCCTCTTTCCTTGGGTCTACTTTTATCTCCTCATCAGATCTCAGCCACATTACTGATTAACACGATCAGTCCTGGCCAAAACATGTTCTAAATGAACAATGTTTCCTCCTATCTTAGCATGGATAATAGGTTTTCACTAATGTTAAATGGCACTAAGTGCAGTAAAAATATATAGGGGATAATTTATTAGTTAAAGAATTCTGTACAGAGCAGCTCATCCAAACCTTTACCACTTCCTTGCAGAGCTCAGATCCCACCACTATGAAATATGATTGACTAAAAGAGTAACAGATATAGTCTTTACATGTTGCAATTACTAGATGGACAGTCAGTGGATATTAACATTAATGGGCACTGACATGAGGAGCACAATCTAGTTTGCAAAACAAGCACTGTGCCACAAGCAACAGCTCTTACACCAGAGAATAGTTTCCCTTACTATTTCTCCAAGCTCTCTATTCATAATAGCTGTGTGATGGGAGAAGTGTCTCTGGGCCCAAAATGCAATAGTACTTATATCAACACTGCACACTTCTTCATAAAATAATTAAGCAAATCCACTCAGATGACAACACTGAATTTTTCACCACTATTCTCCACCTTCATTGCAAATGTTACATTAAAAGAGATATGCGTAGTACCTTTAAAGTCTCCTTAAAAAGAGTTTAAGTTCCCATTTTTTTTTCAGTTTCACTTTATCTTTCTGAACAAGACCAATAGTTGCATTCAGAACACAGAGAATTTTAAATTAAGTATAAATTGCATTTAAATCAAGACGTTACTATTCCATTTGTACCATCATTTGTACAATCAATTTTGTCCCTAAAAGTAAATTGTTTCTTTAATGTCTGTTGCTTTTGTAAAGACTTAAATGCAAAGTGGCATTCATCAAGATGATAGATGACTAATTCAGTAGCAAGCCAGTTCCAAAGATATTCCCTCTTTTTAAAATGAGGAATTTCATTAATACTGGCAGAATCTTTCATGCCAGCTGATATTTCTCAGGATGCCTCCTGTATGGTTTTACAAATTAAAAAGGTAGGCTTTCTGTTATGTAAGCAGCATTAACTCGGAGATCAACTAAAGAAAGAGACCAAATGCATCAGGAAAACTTCCTGAAGACCTTTAGGTGGCATATTCTATTCACTCAGGGAGCATCCCATTCAAATCATCTCCTCAAGGATACATACAAAATGATGGGGTGCAATTAGCTGTTACCAGTCACAAGAGACACCTTGGAGTCATCATGAATAGTTCTCTGAAAAGATCTGCTCAATATGCAGCAGCAGTTGAAAAAGTAAACAGAATGTTGGAAACCACTAGGACAGGGATAGACCAGTGGTTCCAACCCATGGCCTGGGGGCCAAAAGTGGCCTGCAGGGTCTTTCAGACTGGCCCACCATCCCCCTCCCAATTATTGCTGAAGGGAGCTGCTGCTCAAGGACCTAGGCAGAGCACGTTGCTGCAGGGCTACAAGACCGGTGCAGGCTCCTTGCTGCAGCCAAGGTGATGGGAGATTAACAAGGACTCCTTCTGTCTGGCTGCACTGGAGGGGGGAAGCTGCTGGGGGAGACTAGTAGCCCTTCATGGTTGTAAAAATGATAACTGTGGCCCTCGAGCCAAAAAGGTTGGGAACCGTCGGGACAAATAAGACGACAGAAAATATCGTAATGCTTCTATATAAGTCCATGGTATACCCACACCTGGAATACTGAATGCAGTTCTGATAACCCCAACTCAAAAAAGATATCAGAATTGGAAAGTATAGAGAATGTCAACAAAAATTATAAGGGGTATGGAACAACTTCCATATGAGGAGAGATTAAAAAGACTGGGACTGTTCATCTTAAAAAAGAGACAACTAAGGGGAAGGTTATGAGATCTTTAAAAATCACAAATGGTGTGGAAGAAGTAAATAGGGAAGTGTTATTTACCCCTTCACATAACACAAGAATCAGGGATTATCTAATTAAAGTAATGGGCAGCAGGTTTAAAAGAAACATAAGGAAGCATTTCTTCATGCCACATCCAATCAACTTGTGGCACTGATGGCCAGGGGATGTTGTGAAGGCCAAAAACATAACTGGGCTCAACAAAACGCTGGACAAGCTCATGAAGGATAGATCCATCAGTGGCTATTAGCTAAGATGGTCAGAGATGCAACCCCATGCTCTCTACATCTCTGACTGCTAGAAGCTGGGAGTGGACCACTTGATAATTATCCTGTTCTGTTAACTCCTTCTGAAGTACCTGGTACCAGCCACTGTCAAAAAAGACAGTATGTCGGGCTAGATGGACCATTGGTCTGACCCAGTTTGGCCATTTTTATATTCTAACTGGACAAATTTAAATCTTGTCATCAACGAGAGAACACACACCTCCCTCAGATGATGCTCCAGACACCCAAAAAGCAACAGTCTTGTTTTTAAAGAAACATATATGTGATAACTTAAATAATAGATTTGAAAAAATAATTTGTTCAAGAAAGCCAGTGATTAGCTGGGGCAACAAAACGCCACAGACACAGAAAATCCATGAAAGGTAGAGACTGTTTCTGTTTTCCTACAGATTTCCCTAATGGGTATTGGAACGTTAAGATCTACAGTAGCTATATAGCTATTATAAAGCAGAAGTGTGTAGACCCAGCAGCTGGGAAAACAGTATTATAAACACCAAAGATAATCATAAATACAAGTGGTTTCCACAGCTTTCAGTAGGATAGAAAACTGCACAGAAATAATTGTTATTTATGTATTACTCTACATAATGTGTCTTGTATGTATATCACACGCAAAAAAGCCAAACTAATGTTAATGTAACATTATGAATATGGTATCATATGTTAAAGTGAGAACATTCCAAAAATTGTTATTATAGTAAGTTTGCACATCCTGTATATCTTATAATAAATACAAGGGAACATTTAAGGGAAAGGAACAGAAAAAATATTAAATTAAAAAATCGATGGAATAATCCTAGCTTATGAATGTTTGATCTCCCACCTTTAATATTTAATAAAAACTAGATTTAAAAAAAAAAAAACAGAATGAAGAAAAATCTGGAGTTAAATGGCCTGAGAATTCTTGCTGTGTGTCTATTCAGCTTATGGAAGTCTTTCAAAACAAGTATGGACTTTACTAGCTGCACACATATTCACGGTGCTTCCACTTAAGTGCAATCCTCTTAAGATACTTTTCTAGCAAGAATGCACATTATGCAATTTTCAATAGTTTTTAAACCAAAACTAAGTAGATGTAACACACTATGCTGAGTTTCAAAACTGAGCTATTTTTATTGGACCTATATTGGGGAAAAAGTGATCACAAATTAAAAAACTCATCCCCCCCCTTACAAGAAACAAAAACAACCCACAGATTTTTCTAATCTTCCTGAATTTAAGTTGCTGAACAGCTTTCTAAAGAGGCAAGCCTGGGAAAATTTTATTCTCAAGATCAACATGTAAATGCATATGAAAATAGGAATTATAACCATTTACGTTTTAACTATAATATGCATTAAGCACTCAGGATAATTAATGAAGTATTACAAAAACTCCACCCTACCATTAGCAGAAAATGGCTAGTTAGTTTTTCATATTACTTGAAGCATTCAGATTCAACATTCTACTAGAAAGTGGTATTTTTTCCACCTTACTTACATTTTGGGGGTGAGGAGGGATAGTCATCCTTGAAAAGCATCCGTAGTTTAAATAAGCCTCCTTCCCATGGTGTCTATTGGAAAATTTCAGCAAAGGTAATTAGAGTATGGTAACAGCCAAACACTTTCAAAACAGATGGGAAGTTTGTAGTTTAAAGAGGACAGAGAGAGAGATTAAAGGTGTGTGCAGGGGGACAGTAAGCAGAGCTGTTATGTGACTATCTGCTATATTATATTTAACATTTTGTATGGGATACTGACCCCTCTGTCAGCCTATAGTTAGTTTTTTTTTTTAAACTCTTTTAAAATGTATTTTGTGTTTTAAGGAACTAAGTTAATTTCACTTAAATGTTTCCTGGACTTTGAGGGATAAATGGGAAACTTCTAAAGAAGAGTAGCTTAAAACAGTGTTATTTTGCTATGATTATCATCCTAAACCTATTATCTACACTGATAATTTTTCAATTTCACAGTAAGAATATCCCATCCACCCATGATTTAATGACAATGAGAATGTCACAATCCAACCTTCACTGCATGGACTCCCCTGAGGAAAAACAACAAAAGATGAAGCTGCTCTCATCCCTAACACCAGGATAGGCACACATCTGAATCTCTAACCACAGACAAGGAAAGTTCCATGAAGGTTGATGCTGATGATACCTTCACTGCTCCAGCAGTCAATGGTACCTTTACAGGCTGGAGTCTCTCTCTAGGGTGCTGGAGTCTTTATAGGCCATCCCTCTAGAAAGAAGTTGGTTGAGCTACCTGAGTCACATGGCTGTGGTAGAACAATGGCGTATCTTCTACCACTGCATCTGAGCCAACGTGGCCTCTGGTCATTTAGGCAAGAAATACTTAGGCATACTCCTTAAAGGATGATGAAGTTAGGTTATGTCTACACTGCTGAGGTAGCAGGCATCAATACAGCGGCATTGATTGAGCAGGCCTGTGTAGACCCGCTCAATCGATCAGAAAGTGCTCTCCGGTCAACTCAATTAGTCCATCTCCCCAAAAGGAGTAAGGCTGTATTGATGGGAAGGTGTCTCCCATCGATGCAGTGCCATGAAGACACAATGGTACATCAACGTAAGTACATCAACAGGAGAGACACAAAATACATCATGTAGCTTGCGTATCTCCCATTGACCACCAACACCAGTATAGACCAGCCCTTCAATAGAGAGTACAACCATACCACTTCTCACTGAATCTCACAATGGGAGATTACTATAGGAGTACTCAGATGCCGCAAAAGTGGTGTCACTGTTTCAGTAGGGTTGGTCTCTCCAACATGTCAGTACTGTCCCAATACCCCTCTGTTGCATGAGGGAGCACTGTGTAAGATGCAAGCGAGCACTCCTAAACACTTGGTCATTTATGATCCCCTAGTACCTTTGGCACCAGTAAGGGAGCTGCACCATCCTGGGTGAGTTCTAGTTTTGGTGTATGTACTCTGCCTCTAACTTTTCCGTACAGATTCAGATAAAGCATTCGTCAGTTTCTGACCTGGATCATTACACAGAGTTCTGCCATTTGCCGAACAACTGCATCATTCAGTCATTATCTAGGTTTTATATCATCATCCATCCGGATATCTGATCATTGAAGTGAGAGATTTGCATATCTAGTTTGTAAAAAATCCTAAAATTTGTTTGTGGTTGGTTGCTATGTACATTACTGTAAAGAAATGCAGCTGATACAGAACTCTAGTCACTTGCCAGAAAGACATCTTTCTTGTTACTAGCAGCAATTTATTTAATTAATGAGTTCACATGGTGGGCTATGTTTGAACATTTGTATTTAAGAATCAAAGACTCATAAGATGTTTAAGAGTACAATTCCGTTTTAACATTGCAATAATATCTCACAGCTGCACCTGTGTACCTGTTGAGTCCATGTATATGAACAAATCAAGTAGTGATATACAGATATGGTCAAGTAACTATCAAATATAGAGAAGGCACTGACTGAAAAAAACCTAAAACTTCTCTGCCACTTAAGCACATTTTATAAACACTTCAGTTTGTCAATAAGTATATTAAGGCATCTAGTATGAATACATCTGAATTTCACTGGGGACATTCTTTACTATTTAAGTGCAGATATGCGTATGGCCACCAATAAGGTTTAAAACCTCATGGTGCTATATGTCATACAAACACATAAAGCAACCCAGTCTCTGTCCTCAAGAGCTTGCATTCAAAAGACAGATATCCGACAAACAGTGGAGGGAAACAGAGTACAAGATACAAACAGAATATTAACTGTTTCCATTGTGAAGTTTGAGCTAAAGTAAAGAAAATCAAGAAAGAAATTCAAGGACAAACAATAAAAGCTAGAAGGGCATTTAATGTTACTCAGTCTAGTGAGGGCCTAAGTATGCTTGAGAAAGTGCTCTGATCTTGTCTACACTTGAAATGCTACAGCACCACAAGCTGCTGTAGCGATTTAGTGTAGGTGCTCGCTACAGTAATGAACAGATGTTCTCCTGTCAGCACTGTTAAATCACCTTCCTGAGTGGGTACTTAGGTTAATGGAAAAATTCCTCCATCAACCTAGCACAGTCTACACTGGGGGTTAGTTCACTTCAATTACATTGCTCAGGGATGTGGATTTTTCCACATGCTTGAGTGACTTAGCTGGGTCGACTTAACTTTTGAGTGTAACTTTTGTCTGCTGTAACAGGTGGTTCTCTTATTTTGGATGACTTATTTATATATGAAGTTGGCAAATCTCATGCACTGAAATGAAAGATTCTCCTTCTAGTTTGTATATTTTTATACAAGAACTAAGAAGAGGTTTGCAAGTTTGGAAATTCATACCAAGAAAAACCAGATGTAAATTTGATTGCAAAGTAACATTGAGGAAGTTGTCCAAATGCTCAAGTTACTCAAAAGAGATATTAGTCATTAACATCAGAGTGATTTAGGATTCCGTACTAGGTCTCAGGTTTAAATATATGTACTTTATCTGACAGAGGACAAGTACTGATGTAGCAAATTTTGCTACATGACAAATTTATTTTGGTTAGTCAGGATCAGAGGAATACAAAAAACTTCATAGATATCTAAACAAGTAGGTGAATGAGCAACATAATGGCAAATGAAGTTCTAGATCAATAAATATAAAGAATACACATTGGAGAAGAAGAGAATAAATTACTCATACACTTTTCAGGATTCTAAAAACTCCTGTGCATCACTATAGACAATGAAGACCTCTGCACACTATGCGCTTACAGTCAAAAAGGCAAAAGCAATAATAGGATGCCTAAGGAATGGGACGGAGAATAAAACACAGATATAATGACTATTACAGTGGCATGACAACACTATAGTTAAGTTTGCTTCACAGGTTGAACTTTAAACACAAGCTATCTTATATCTAAGTCTAAGTCCTCTAAAAACAACTTACTAAGTCAGATTTCTCTGAAATTTGGTGTGCCTCGGAGGGTTAGTGATCCAAATCTGGGGTCATTTGAGCTAGGAGCTGCAGTGATATAAACCCTGAAAAAACCCACCACTTTTCAAAAAGTTTCTAGGTAGCTTTCTTTTCGTGCAGACCTAGAGATTAAACTATTGATATAACATAGGTCAAAATGGTCTCAACCTATGAAGTTTTATCCAAGGTGGTGCATGGTACCCAGTAAATCTTTAGAGGACTCAAACAATATTTAAGAAAATGTACGTTTTTACAGTGTGCATGTACAGATACAGAAAATCTGCTGGAGGCTTAACAGTCCTACCATTATAATATGCTTTAAAGCAGGGGTTCTGAAACTGGGGGGTTCTGACCCCTCAGGGGGTCGCAGAGTTATTATGGGGGGGGGAGCTGCAAGCTGTTAGACCCCATGCATGCCAGTAAGGATGGCATGGCATTGGGGGGAGGAGGGAAGGTCTCACTTTTGTGATGAGGGTCATCACAACTTAAAACATTTTCAAAGGGGGTCCCAACAAGAAAAGTTTGAGAACCCCTGCTTTAAAGTCTGACTTTTGTAAGTGCTTTGAAATCAGAACAGTTACTCATATTGCTTTGAAATTTGTGCGCTTTACTGGGCTGCGGAGTAGTGTTAGTGATCCAAACTTGGTATCATATGACTAAGGGGTTCTTGAGTTAACCTTCCAAAAAAGAGTTTCCTTCTGTTGCCTTGTACTATTAAACAGAGAGGACTAATGAGTGGATGAATTACAGATCTTACTGAAATTGATGGCTGGCCACTCACCCTCCAATTAACATAACTAAGGGTAAAATAAACAAAAGCCCCACCTGAGACAAAAAGTTTTGCTGAGTAGCTGGAGATTGCTACAATTTGAGAGCAATGAGAGACAATTTTGGTTTGGAAGGAAATGTAATCAAAGCCTTTTGGGAAGAAAAATTAAACATGTCAATTAGTCCTAGGAAGGATGGGATATTAGGGCTGCCGCGAGGGGTGATGTGGAAGGGAATAAATGGAGAGGGGTAGGAGGAAAGGGGGAAGTGTTAGGGACTTGGAGTGAAAGCATGAGGCACTGGGAAGGGCACATGGGGCTGAATGGAAACTGGGGGAGAACAGGGATAGGCAGTATCTGTCAACTCCACATTCTCCCCTCCCATGTTTGCCCAGAACTGGGGGATTCTTGCCCCGATAGGGAGCTCTGAGACCTCTTCCCAGCCCTCACCTTCCCTGGAGCTGGATTATGGTGGACCTTGCCCCTCTCGTGGCATCTGAGCCTCTTACTGGCTGTCTCCAGGTGTGTGCCATGATCTAGGGAGCCTGTGCCCATTTACAGGTGTTCAAGACTCCCCATGTAAGCTGGATTCTGGAGCATCTGCCCTTTTGGGAGGGTCTCAGGCCCACTTCCTACCCCCAATACGAGATTGAATTTGGGGAAGTTTTGTTCCTTTGGATGAGGAGCTGAGAACAGGCAACCTTCATGCATTACAATCTCTAAAGCACTCTGGAAGGGGGCTAGAAACACCCACTGAGATGAATGGAGCACTTTGCAGGTGTACATTTAATGTGCTGCAGCTACAGTGAAGATATTACTACCTGAGAGCTTCTCCTTTTGGCACAGTTAATTCATCTCCGTAAGAGGTGGTAGCTATGTCGACTGGAGAAGTCCTCCAGTTGACACAGCACTCTCTACATCAGGGGTTAGTGTCACTCAGGGGTGTGGATTCAGTAACGTAGCAATGTGTTATACCTAGAGCTCTGTGCAGATAAAAATATGTGGACTGGCATCTGCAAGAATAAACTTTCACCCCACCCCTAGTCTGCCCTCCCTTTTTTAGATTTACCTGCATTCACACATCAGCTGTTTTGGAACCAGCAGCTCTACATCAGATAAGCCACACCCTCCCACCTAACAGCTGATGAGCCCTCCCAGCTGCCCCTCCTACCTAACAGTTGTTGAGACCTGCCAGCAGTTTAAGAGCTGATCAGCTGTTCACTGAACCCCTAGCTGGCATCTGCTCCAGCCCTACCCCAGAAGTCACAGAGGTCCCAACCCACTAGAAGCGGTCCGCAGATATCTGCTTTATATCCACGGATTTGCAGGGCTCTAGTTATACCAATGTACATTTGTAGTGTAGACTTGGCCTCACACCTATTGTTTCAGGTTGTATTCATCTCAGTGGGTGTTCCCACTTAACTGACAATGTCACATTGAAATGAATGCTTCACACCTTACAGAGCTTCCTGCCCTGGAGAGGATGTGTAGAGGAACCCTTTCCGTCCATCATCCCTGTGTACAGGATCATGCTTTTCAGGATCCATATACTTGAATGGCTTTTCTTGAAATTGTGTGTCTCTCTCAAGGGAGTGCAGGGATGTGAGATCCAAATTTGGGATCATTTGAACCAGGGGTTCCAGAAATACAAGACCTAAAAAAATCTAAGCTTTTCTAAATGTTTCTAGATGGTGGTGAGTAGTTTTTTTTGGTTTTTTTTTTGGGGGGGGGGGTAGGTGGGGAGAGCTAAAGATGTATGCTGTGATGTGGATCAAATGATCTCAGTCAATTTTTATACAAGGTATTGCATGGCACCCATTAAGTCTTCGAGGGCCTCAAACTGTGAACAGTATTTAAGAGAATGGGTTTTTTTGCTTGTGTAGATATGCATTCTGGAAAAATTATGTTATGGATGTGCCAATAAAGAAAAAAAAAAAAAAGCCATGAGAGGATTTCCATGCAACCACCCCATGCTTGCCTGAATCATTCAAGAGACTGTGTGAACACCATTGCCCGTGGTAAACACCCTGCCATGGATGTTTCTAATCACAACTTTTGCATATCTGTGCAATGAGTTATTAAATCTTTGCTTGCTACAAACTGTCTGTTACAATACAACTTTCTCCAGACTAAATAAACCCAGTTTTTTCAATCTTCTCTCATATGTCATGTTTTCTAGATCTTTGACCTTTTTTTGCTGCTCTTCTGTGGACTTTCTCCAATTTGTCTGTATGTTTCCTGAAATGTGGTGCCAGAACTGGAGGCCTCATCAGCACACAGCAGAATGGAAGAATTACTTCTCATGTCTTGCTTACAACACTCCTGCTACTACATCCCAGAATCATGTTTGTTTTGCTAGCAACAGTGTTGACTCATATTTAGCTTGCGATCCACTATGACCCCTAGATCCCTTTCCATGCTACTCTTTCCTAGTACAGCACTCTGGCAGCCATGCCAGTACATAAAAGGTTGTTACAAGGAGGAGGGAGAAAAATTCTTTTCCTTAACCTCTGAGGATAGGACAAGAAGCAATGGGCTTAAATTGCAGCAAGGACTGTTTAGGTTGGTCATTATGAAAACTTCCTAACTGTCAGGCTTATTAAGCATTGGAATAAATTGCCGAGGGATGTGGAATCTCTGTCACTGGAGATTTTTAAGAACAGGTTGGACAAACCTGTCAGGGATGGTCTAGATAAAACTTAGTCCTGCCTTGAGTGCAGGTGACTGGACTAGAAGACCTCTCAAGATCCCTGTGTTTTTATTTTATTGGGAATTTTATTTACTGTGTACACAGCAGAACAGGCAGCAGCCAGTATAACCACAATTTTTGTCGTATCAGGTGGGGAGGAAGTGGAGGCAAAAGACTTTGGGGAGGTGAGGGGGCTGATAGGCAAGCCCTGGACTGGTTGTTTGAGAAAAAAAGTCTATTTTATTAACCCCTGGGAGACAGATGGGATTGGGGGAGAAGTGGCTCCTTCTGGGTCTCAGAGCAGATTAATTTGGCATTTCCAAAAACATGCAGTGTGTAGGTTTGGAACTGATAGTGCAGGTACCTTGACCACTGAGGGAAAAGAAATGTGTGCTCTCAGGGTGGATTCTGCATGATTCCTGGATCACAAGCTTGCAGAAGTCCGCAGGACGGCAATGAGTGCACCACGAGATGGGGATTGCTGACTACCGGCTGATTTGGGTGCAGAGAGGTGGCTTATGTTGGCATCGTGTTTTGCCCACTCTGCAGCATCTAACCAGGGATTTTAGAGGGTGTGTTCTACTCAACATTGTAGTGATTCACTGAGGTGAAAATTATCTAGGCCTTATTCCTGGCATGCATCTCATAGAATGTATGAGAGCAGATTTGGACCTCAGAGATTTGCATCCAGGAACTGTGATAGTATTCTCTGATTTGGCTGAGTGTCTGAATAATTGTTACAATGACAATATAAGAACTATTGATAAGCATTGGAAAAAATATTAAATCATGAAGCTGGAGGGTTCATGGCTGACCAGAAAATGTATGTTGTCTGACATAGAAACATTACAATCTTGGACACCTCACTGTTTCTCAAGATGGGCTACATCAATTGGACAGGAGTCAGTGGATCTTCCTCTCAAACATAAGATTAGCAGTAGTTCAGAACAGTGACCCTGTCTGTGATTTCCTCTTGTTGGCCCTGCACAAACTCCACTTCTTCAACCATTCTGAAACATGACCAGGAACAACATCCCACGGTAACTGCATGGGAATCAGGTTATAGGCAGGGGGAAGTAACGGCAACAGAAACATCTGTTTATCAGGTAACAAGGACTCCAGGGAGATGCATTTCCTGCTTATTGGGGTGGAAAGGCAGGAAAGGGGCATGGATAGGGAAATGCGCCTGAGCAAGGCTAGTGGGACCCAGATGATGTGTATTGGGAGGGCATAGCTGGCTGGCTGAGTTGTTACGCAAACTGCTTAAATGACTATTAACTCCTACCAAAGTATCTTTTCCTGATAAAAATTAGAAAAAAGTCAATGGCAAAAAATGACATTATTGCAGAGTTACGGTAGTTTAAGATATCCCCTTACAAAAGGCTGAGTTAAGGAAAGGGTTTTCCACACCAACTTAACTCTGCTGTCTTTCACCAATAGCCCAATAGGTCCCATTAACATACATATCTATACTCTGCCAAGCCCACAGTTGCTGAAATATACAAGCTCTTTACCTCTTTTCAAAACCCAGTCACTCTCACCCACAGGATTGCACCTAACACTATTAAAAGATTTTTTTTAAAAAGGAGAGGAGGGGAAATTGCCCATGCCACCTTTCTTCTACCCTCTTTGAGCAATGCCTCAACGTGCACATACTCACACTGGCCATTAGCACTCTAAGATACCACAGGTTCCAGATCCTGTTGTACACTCACACACTTGGCCAACACCCTAGAAAGAATACTATTTGTGTACAATTTCACAACCTTTTACAAGTTACTTACACTTATTCTCAGGATACCATCTCAACTTATGCTTTCATTTAACCATCACTAAAACATTAGATGCCTCTCATTCCACTTCACTACTGACAATATCCTTTGTAATGAAAGTCTTGTGCCTCTCTACTGACAACCTACACAATTCCACACAGAAATGATGCATACTGCACCCTGAAGGTACCTACGCACTCTTCCTTTTTCTCACACACAAGAGGGTAGAAAACAGATCATAACTCTTTCAAATGTCAAAGTAATCCACAGTTCTCCCAAATACACTTCTACCAAGCAGAGCTAACTACTGCTACATCTTTCAATACAGCTACACCTGACACTGACCACAGGGGATGCAAGCAGATAATAAATGTTTAGACTGCTCTCATATCCCAGCTTGAGACTGATAATACCATAGTAATAAAACCCCATGCCCTACTAAATAAATAATGTACAGTTTTGTACTAAAATGATGCATGCTGGATCCTAAAAGGTACACATACAACTCTTCCCTTTGCTCACACACACCTGAGGATGCAACATATAGATTTTGTATAATAATCACAGCTGTCACACACCTCAAAGTAATCCGCACAAGTTTTCAAAACACAAAAACACCTTTATCAGGCAGTCCTACTGCTGCCTTCACCATTTAGTGTACATACATCTTACACACTAACTGTACTTAAAGCATATCCATATTCCTATCGGATACTGCCAGCTCCAAAGAAAGAGGGGAAAGTGGGGTGGGCAAACTCTCCCAACTCCTTTTTTTGTCCTTTAACAGTGTTAGATGGAATCCTGATGGTGAGAGTGAATGGGTTGAAAAAGAAGTTGAAGAACGTGTGTATTTCAGCAACTATGGGGTTGACAGAGTAAAGTATATTTGTTAACGGGCACCCTGGGACATTGCTAAAGGGAACAAAGTTAAGGTTCTCTGGGCTACCTTAAATGTACATCTCCTGGTTTTCACAAATTTTGACTTGTTCAACTCCGTGTTCTGCAAGGGGATGACATACAACCAAGTAACCTTCACTGTACGTTAGTTTTTTGCCATTTAATTTAAATCAATGTTACAGTCTCACCTGAAACTCTGTAAACTACTGATCACCCCATCTCAAAAAGAATACTGTAGAATTAACAGAGATTCAGCAAAGAGTGATGAGAATGATCAAAGATAAGGAAAAACTATGAAGAGAGACTGAAAATATTGGGATTGTTTACCTTAGAAAGGAGATGAATAAGAGGGGCATAATAAAAACATCAAATTAAAAAAAAAACAGATAAGGCAGATGAGAGAGAGAGAGAGAGAGAGAGAGCGAGAGCGCGCAGAAGCTCCCTCTCTCATTACCCAAATACAAGGACGCAATGAAATTAAAAAGGTGAAAAATTCAGAAATGTTAAAAAGAAAACACTTTCCTACTACATTTAATAAAACTGTGGAAGTCATGCCACAGGATGTCACTGAACCCAAGATTTTAGCAAGATTCAAAAAAGGTTTGAACGTTCATTAAGTAAGAGAATATTCATAGTTATTAATGATGATATTTTGAAAGGAGTATTAATCCTTATGCTTCAGGGCTAACCCAATCCAACTATAAAAGGTTATATGTTGACACAATGTGGGAGGAAGAGGGGGAGATTATCCCCATTTGATTATGGGGGGGCATTTACACTTTCCTCTGAAGCATCTGGTACTGGCCACTGTTGTACATGGGACACAGGACTAGACTGACCTTGGGTCTGATCTAATACAACTGTACCTATTCCATGTAGCTTCCAAAGTAGTTCTGGAATTTGATTAAAACTGGACTCTTATGCTAAACTGTATTTCCTAAACTGCACTTTAAAGTTGTTCATAGTTTATATCTGTCAAAAGCTTATGTTAACCTCTATCTCCCATGATGAAAACTGAATTGACAGTAAGTCTTACCCCTTTCTTTCCTGGAATAGCACATTCCCAATTCATGAGATTCATCGTGCCATCTGGATTTTTTGTAGGTACTGCTACAAATCCCTGAATTAAAACAGAAACCCAAACAAAGTAAGACTTCAGAAAGTACATTTAACACTACTGCAGCATCAAAACATATCTGTACAATGTAATTCCTCTCTACTTCCATCAGCTTGCTTGATATTTCTTTATGCATCAGAGGATGATTTTTCAAGAGCTGCTTTATAGCTCCATTTCACATTAAAAAAGGTCACCAAAACAACCCAAGTTCAGTGTGAAGTTGCAGAAATAAACCATCTGAAAGTACTTTTGTACTTACAAATGGATGGTCTTTTCTCCAAGCTTTCCTCTCCTGTGCAAGTCTGCTGAGGGCTATTCCAGACATATTCAAAATCCCTGTAAAACACAAACAGTTGACAGTTAGGGCAAATACAACCCCTTAAGTTAATCATGCAGTGACGAATACACTTCAGGTTCCTCTTTTTTTTTTTAAACCCATTAATTAGATTGACTAGCAAATCATCATTTTTTAAGTCTCTATACAGTATGTAAATTCTGTTACACATGGAAGAGCATCTAAGATCAGCTTCTCTACACAGGGATGTTTACTGGCATTACAAACATAATCTATACCAGTATAGGTTATGCCACTAAATTCCCCCATGTCAGCAAGCCTTTTAATGTACTAGACTTGGACTAAATCCTTGAATACTACCTCCACCTTGTGTTTCATATTTAAATTACATTGGCAAAGGGAATTCAGTAGCAGTTTAATAACAAATATACTACACTACCAGTATTAAGATAATGGTTCAGGAACAAAAAGGATTTAAATTTTGAGGGCCAATATTCTGCCTACCTAATGAGACCAGTGTGACATTCACCTGCACAGGAGGACATCTATGCTGCTGATCCTGCATACTAAGCTTCTCTACCAGCAAAAAAGCAAGAAGCAGCAGCAGCAGCATGAAAAATCACTATCCTATTTAGTCAGTAAGCTGCTGCCTAGGACACAAACTATTCTGCGCAGGAGCACTAAGATGTCAAACCTTATCAAGATCACATCAGTTTAGTGACCACCAGATAATAGTTGGCAGAAACAGGAGTACAGATGAAAGAGGCCGGCAGGGACACAAGATAGTTGGCCCATGGTGGCCCTTCAATCCTCTGAACTTGAAAGAAAACCTTAGTTCTGTCTTTCTGGAAGCAGGTTAACTCCATGGAATCAAGGTCACAACAGCAAAGTGTGCCAAAAAAATCTCAGACCTCAATCCCAGAGAAAAGAGGTCCGTGGTTGCAAGAGGGAGGAGTGACATACAATAAGAGAATGGGGAGAGAAGAAAGCTCTACACAAAATTCAAGAGGGGACAAAACTAAAGCAATGATAAAGCATGAAAAGGTGGTTTATTTTAGACAATTACATTGGTACCCAAAAAGTTAGTTACATTGTAATTACACTGGTACTCATAAGTTAGTTTATTAAATGGGTGGTAAGAAGCTCACAGAATCTCCTCACAAAAGTTTTAATCCCCTGTTTAAAAAAGTTGCAGGTACTCAGCACCTAAAAAGTTAGTACTCACATCTCATCCTTTGTGTAAATATTACATCCTTTGTGTAAATACATAAACCTATATGACAACCAGAGAGTTCCCAATAGTCCTCTTTCAGTGCAGTCTTACAAAACTAACGAGATAATTGCCACTTAACTAAATACATGAAATACATGTAATCTATAAAGGGTTTATAACTACTTTTTTCCTGTTACATTAACAGTCTGGTATTAATTTAATCAGTGTGAATATTTCAAATTCTACAATCTAAGTTTATTATTGCAAAGCAGTTTATAGAAGTCCTCATTTTAAATCTTCCCAGGCCCTGTGTAAATTGGAAGTGTGTCACCTTCAGAATTTTAATATTTTCCACTTCAGCAACACAAAGAAGGTCCATAGAGATCTGACTTCTTCATACAAGTCTTGTGTTGGAGCATCAAATTAGTTTTTGTGGAAGCACACTCACACATTAACACATTCAATGATATTTCACAACATATTCTTCCATCCAATCCTACTTCGGGCTTTCAGAGTTAGTTTTGCTTGAATGGTATAGTCCAGAAATGCCATAAATACAACTTGAAAGCTAACAATTAAATTCATGTTTATACAAAACTAAAATTTCACTAGAAATAATGAGTTCTGGTTAGGATGAATACCTGTAGTAATAATCCTGCTTCCAGAATTCTGCAGTTGGTCTAACTTTCCCTAGAATTAGAAACCAATCACTCATACACAGACTAAGTTAGATGAATACAGTAGAGGTATGTATCTGGATCTTCACTATACCTGAATGTTTATGAAGCTAGTTAGATACTGTGTTCAAAGAATACTATATGTGCCTCCAATAATTTGTGCTGCACACGGAGGCAAACAGATTTCATGGAAAGGATGCTAACAGAATAAGACAGTCACTTTATGAGACCAATACTTTGCCTCAAAACAACGTTCTCGGTCATGCTATAAAAGGAATAATTTATTCAGTGTCCTTTATGGATGAACACTGGTCAATCCCCAAGTAAGAATCAAGAAATATGTACAGTAGAAACCTGACATCATAGCATATTCAGTAATTCATTAAAGAGAGTGATGGTGAAAGTTGTGTGTCCAATGCAGAGGATACAAAATCACTCAAGATAGTTAAGTTGTACACAGGCTGCAAAGAGTTACAAAGGGACCACACAAAACTGGAAGGCAGTTGAAATTCAGTGTTGACAAGTGCAAAATAATGCTCATTGGAAAACAAAATCCCAACAATACATATAAAATTTGGGGGGTCTAATTTAGCAGTTACCACTCAAGAAAGACATCGCTGTTATTGCCGATAGTTTCTGCTCAATTTCCAGCAGCAGTCAAAAAAAGCTAACTGAATGTTAGGAACCATTTGGAAAGAGGTAAGACAGAAAATATCATGTCACTACATAATTCCATGGTACAGCCACACCTGGAATAATGCGGGCAGTTTTGCTTATCCCGTCTTAAAAAAGATATATTAGAATTGGAAAAAATACAGTAATGGGTAACAAAAATGATTAGGGGTATGGAACAACATCCATGTGGGGAAAAATGAAAGACTGGCACTTCTCAGCTTGGAAAAGAGATGACTAAGGAGGTACAGAAAATTATAAATGGCATGGAGAAAGTGAATAAAAGTTTTATTTACCCATTCACATAGGCTCACAAGCCAGGAATCACCCAATGAAATTAATTTAAAACAAATAAGGAACTATTTCTTCACACAATATCCAGTGCAACTCATTGCTAGGGGAAGTTGTGAAGGTCAAAAGTATAACTGGGTTAAAAAAACTGAAAAAGTTGCTGGATTATATGTCCATCAATGACGATTTGCCAATAGGGTCAGCAGCACAACCCCATGCTCTGGGAGTCCCTAAACCTCTGACTGCTAGAAGCTGGGACTGGACAACAGGAGACAGATTGTTTGATAAATTGCCCTGTTCTGTTCACTCTCTCTGAAGAATTTGCACAGGTCATTGTCAAAAGACAGGATATTGCAGTAGATGGACCACTGATCTGACCCAGTGTGGCCATTTTTAAGCTGTTAAGTGCAGTCAGCCTCTCCTTCTCTTCAACCATTGATCTGTAGACACATCATCAGACAGACCATCAGACAGATACAGTGTAAGTAGCTGCTGGTCCACACTAATACCATCACTATACAAATTCAGAAAACTACTTGTGTTTACAACCTAATCGAGTATCCCTAATTATGAGATGCAGAAAAGAGGTAACCTTTAAGAAACATTAAGGGCCAAATTTTGCTCTCAGATACACAAATACAACTCTTGTGAAGTTAACTGATTAAGGCATGGTCTGCACTAAAAGATTAGGTTCGAAAATTGGTCAGGAGTTTGAAAAATCCACATCCCTGAGTGGTGCATTTAAGACGATCCAAGTCCCTACGTAGACAGCATTAGGTTAATGGAAGAATTCTTTCATTGACTGCCTCTCAGGGAGGTTGATTACCTATGCTGATGGAGAACCCTTCCAGTCAGCATAGGTAGCATCTACGCTGAAGCACTACAGCAGTGCAGCTGTGCCCCGTAGCATTTTTAGATGTAAACAAGCCCTAAGCTGCATATGTACATCTGAGGAAATATGATGTCTTTTCAGAATGCTGTAACCTACAGAGTATCTACAAGTTATTGTCAAACAAAAATATTGTGTCAACAAAATGACATTGAATCTTGAGCTACTATCTTTGGCTAAGGTAAAGGTCTTGTATATCATTCTGTAGCCTAGCTGTCTGTTCCAGCAGCTATGCACTGTGCAATGGTCTAACAAGTCTACAATTTCTTCTTACACTGTACAAAGTTCTCTTCAGATTTCAATGGAACAGACATTTGACTCGTCAAGTTTAGCTTATTAAAAGGTATCTACACAATATTAAATCTATATTAGTGTTTAAGTGTTTAGACCTCAAGATTAATTTAAACTAAATCTTGAGAAAGGCCCTAAAATCCCACTGAGGTAAAAAAAAAATACTTATACAACCTAATACATTTGACTCTCTATCTATCCCCACCCCCATGTGAGAAATGGGAATAATTCTGACTTCTCTCATAGTAGTGTGGAGAATTAACGTAATACCTGTAAAGCTCTAAATGCTAAGTATAACAACACAGAAATCATTTTCCTTTCCCATTACTATAATTTCAGATCAGTGTTACATAGAAAAATAAACCACAGCCCTTAAATAGTAGAGGATTCTCACCAAGCTACTCCAGCAGTTTAGTCTAGTAGCTAAAGGATAACATTTCCAAAAGTACGTAAGTCCCATTTCCAGATAGAACATGGGCACTTAAGAGCCAAAGTTCCATTGAAATTCAATAGTATTTAGGCTCTGAAGTCATTTGTGGAAAATGCAACACAGGTGCTTTTGAAAATTTTACTAATGCACACAAATAGATCAAATGAGGCTAGTTGTTAGTTGACCTAATTATTTTACAAGAAAACACAAAGTCTCTCATGCTGTGAATTTACTTTTAAGATTGAGAATTCATTTTAATAGTTCAATCTGTACCTATCACTTGGGCTAAAGAATAATCAGTCTGAAGACCTGAACATGGATTTTACAGCACATAGTAAGTTTTCTACCTTAAAATCATCTCAAGAAATACTACATATTTCATTCTCATGATAAAAATACTACAGATGGGGCCACAAATACTGTGTTGCTATTATAAAAACCTAGACAGAAGACTGACTTCCTTATTTACAGGTGAATTTATAAAGCTTACAGACTTTCAAAGTGACAAGCTGGAAATATGCAAAAATAAGAAATTGAGATGATTTTGCAGAAAAAATTATACTCCATAAAGACAAAAATCTGCTAAATATGACTTTCGACAAGTTAGTATTTCTTCTGCTCCTTTAACTAGAAACATACTCAGCGAAGTACAATATTTGTAGCACAAAATCAAAGAATTATTGTCTAGTGGTTAAAGTGCGAGTCTGGAGTCTTTAGATCTGAGCTTTAATTCCCAGGTGTGCCACAGGCTACATGGATGACCTTGGGCAAATTACTTAAAGGGACACAACCCAAGTTTGGCCCACAATATAAATTGATGTGGGGAAGCTTTTATAAAATATATGACGAACAGAATGTTTCCATGTTGTCTCATTAAATTCCAATAGTAAATTTTAAACATTCCTTTACAGTGTTTGCAGCTCAAGTATTCTAACCACCAAGCCCTGGGAAGTGAAAATGGCTAAATGTTTCAATACTTGATTTTCATTGTTTAATTCATGTATTTCTTTCCATTTGGACAAGCATTTGTAAACAGAGAAAGTAAAATTGGAGATTTCAAATCATTTCAGTTTCAGTAAATTAAGCTATCAGTGATATAGATTAAAAATATATAATACAATTAAAGTGGGCCATTTATTTTAATCGCTGCCTCTGGTCATTCTTTTGTAAAACTGGGTATGACCACCTACCTTATAGGGATGAAAAGATGTAAGATTAACAGCTATAAAAGATATTGAAATCCTCAGAAAGAAAATGCCACAGATTTATAAAGGTATTATTTGCGTTGTAGGGAATTGTTGCATCTCATTTTTAAACACTTTTTATTCAGAATCACAGGCAAGCCAAGAACTGTGCTGGAGCCTTCATTTTCCTTATTCTTCAGCAGCCTCCCTTTTGGATCTTAGTAACTTCCTCATGAAATACTCTAGGTATTTAGAGTGTGAACATTACAAAAAATAAAGCAGATGAGTAATGAAACTTGCCATTTTGTTCCTCCAGGTATTTAGAAATCAAGGAAATCATATGCTTGTTTGAGATAGGGCTTTGACAGCTTCTGTAATTTTTGGTAACTAGTCAACACATCAAGTACCCTACATCAGTTTTCCCAACTGGTGCGCCTTCAAGCCTGAGCAGGTTTGCCATGAAAGTTTTTGAAAAACTACTTGAAGAGTTCTGGATTGGTTCATGAATAGTCATTGCTTCATTTAGAGACTATATGGTGGTGTGCCTCAAAATAATTAAAGGTATCAAGGTGTGCCACAGCAGAGAAAAAGTTGGGAACCACTGCCCTATATTTCAATGACCCCCTAAAGATCAAAAACAAGTATCTAAAGCCTGCCATTTCTTGTGCTTCCACTGATTGCAATTATGGCAGAGCTAAAGGACTATACAAGAAGAGCCACTTACTAATGAAGATCTCCTAGGTTATGACTGTGCAGTAGGCGAAAAGGCAAGCGACTGTCTAACCTCCAGTGAATGCCCTTTTGTCGTGTCCCTTCAATGAAAGGGCCTACCTAGCATTTACTGCTCAGACTGGATCACTGTTGGGAGTTAGAAACTGAGGATTAAGAGATTGATCATTTTGGTATATACTTTAGCAACAAGAGAAGCTTATCTAGCATCTCCTAAACCCATCACCTCCCTGCTTCTCCACTAAACCACTCCTCAAAAATATTTCTAAAGGTCTCATTGTTTCCCCTCAGCTTCAACTGTCTTCCCTAGTAATCTGTTCTATATCTATTTTCTTTTAAAAAGTAGCAGTTTTACTTGAAATGCGTGATTTTTCAGTTATAGCTCCTTGCTTTTGAGACCTTTAGCAGTGTAAGAAGTTCCTAGTACTTCCATCTCACTTTTTAACATCCGGAGTCTCCTCTTTCTTCATGAGAAGTAAATCCTGTTAAGTATGATTATTTTTCTACACTTGATTAGTTTACTAGTGGTGATTGGAACTGAACTGGCAGCCACGAAGACTGAATAGGCTTGCAGAGGCCACTTGAAAACAAAACAAAAAAAAGCTCAACCTCCACTTCCTATTCACTCCTTTGCTTCAGAGCACCAACCAAAGTGATGACTTTTTTTTATTATACTGCCACTGAACCACTAGGAACTAAACTGAGATGCACATGCTTGTTTCACATAACACATCAAAAAACATCATGTAAGAGCTGTCACTAACTACTCTGGCTGACTACAAACCCTAAATCCAAAAGATGAATTGCTCAATATATCCCACTACTGGTCTCCCTGGCTACCCAGCTTGTCTGGTCCAAGGAATCTGTTTGTTGCCCTGTGATGCAATGTCTCCAAAGCAGTAGCTTTTCTGTGGTACAGCAATTAGATCTGCATACAATACTCCAAATGAGGTCTCGCAGGTACCTGGAATAGTTACAAGATCATCCTTTTGTTTTGCATCTTGGTTACCTTTAACAATTCTATTTAGCCCACAGCAGAACTGTAGTATGAAAGTACCTCCTATCTGAGGAGTTAATTATCAACACAGAAAGAAAATACGTGTATCAATAATTTGTCCAAACAGCAAAAAGTTTCTGCTTTTATGAAGAGTGGAGAGAACCTAAGCAGATGATCCAATCAGGATAACCGCATAGTACCGGACAGATAGAAAGAAACTACCCTACTAACAGAGCCTAAGCAGAAAAAGGGGTTGTCGTAGAAGACACAAGGTTTATCCAGCATGGAACAGCGAAAAGCAACTCACAGCGATTAGCCCTATTACTTTACTCAACTGTAGGAGGTCTACAAGAGTTTCCAAGGCAGTGCTCAGCCGCATTCAGTGTGAGGGGAGACTTGCTTGAAACAAGTCTCCCCTCACACACATTCTCATAACATCAGCAAGTAGCTGGTGTCTCAGCAGGCCCGGAGAGTTGTGATGCTTCACAGTAGAGACCCAATTTAAGTTGCTAGGCGGGGCGGAGAGGAGCCGTCTCCCAGCTCGCAATCCCTGGGGGCCAGTCTCCGAGGTTGGCCCACAGTGCCGCGAGAGCCAAGACCCTCGGGTGATGGGCTCTTGCGGCCGAGAGCGACCCCCGGGGCAGGAGCCCAGCCCGGCCCACTGCCCAGACCCTCCCACGCCGGCTCCGGTAGCCAGAGCCCAGGCTGCGGTCCCCGAAGGCGGGGGGAGCGGGGCTCCCAGAAGCCCGCCGAGCGCGAGTGACGCCGATCCCCGCCCCCCAACGCTTGCAGGCCGGGGCCCGGCCCGCGCCGGGCGCAGAGGGGCTGGGGTCCGGCCGCGGTACACGAGTATGTGGGCCTCGCGCCAGCCCAGCTCCCCCTCATACCGCGGCTGGGCCCTGAGGAGGCGGCTCAGGGAGCAGGAGAAGCCGGAGCCCGACCACCCCCAGGACCCGCTCCCCTGCCACACAGGCTCCGTCACCATGGCCGCCTCCGGCCCCGCCGCCCTTAGGCCCTCGCCCGGCCAGGCCTCACCGTGAGCGGCCGCAGCACCCGCGCGTGTCCCGGATTGAGGCGGCGGCGAATGACCCGGATGTTCCCGACTTCGGCTCCCCCCCCTTTGTCTCTGGTCCGGACTTTCCCTCCCTCTCCTTGCTCGGTGCGGAACGCAGCAGCGTGGAATGTCCCTCCGTCCGATCCGTCCGTCCGTCCCGCTGCGTCGGCGCAGTGTGACCCTCAATCCGACCCGTCCAGCACGCTATTCGCATCTTCATGACACAGGGACCAGAAAGACCTGAGGGTGGCTAGTACAGCGCCAGAGTGGAGACCACGGTGGGATGGAAGCTCTCCGTGGACGTCTTCCTAGCTCATTTCATTCGCTTTGTGCTTCGCCTGCCAACGGCGTCGCCCCCTGAGAACCTGAGCGGATTTTTCCTTCAGGCACTGAGTTAGTGACCTGTGCCTTGGAAGCGAGACAATGCGGACGGATTCGGCTCGGCAGAGAAGGGAGGGGGCGGGGATCTGAGCTCAGAGCCCACGCGGCGCTCCGCGGGCCGCCGTGACTCGGGTGGTGTCGCGCGGCCCGCACGCGGCGCCTCAGGCGCGGGCCCGCGTCACAGGAGCCGGGTCCCCGGCCTCGCCTTGGGGCTGCCGGGGGCTTCGTCCCTGCGAGCCCGGGCCCTTTTCGGGGCCCCTGCCGCTGGGGCCGCGCGGCCCGCCCCGCGGGCAGCAGATGGCGTGGAGCACGTGTGCGCTGTGGGGACCTGGGCGGCGCCGTGTAGTGCCAAAACTCTGTCCCGCACCGCGTGTGGCGTCCCCGCGTGTCCCGCACCGCGTGACGGCCCCGCGTGTCACCATCCTTGCGTGTGACCGTCCCCGCGTGTCACCATCCTTGCGTGTGCCGCACCACATGTGGCGTCCCCGCGTGTCCCGCACCGCGTGTCACCGTCCCCGCATGTCACCATCCTTGCGTGTGACCGTCCCCGCGTGTCCTGCACCATGTGTCCCACACCAAATACTCATAACACGCCGTCCGCATGTTCGGCACACAGATGCCAGGTGTAGAAACCTGTGACCCTCCTCCACCCCCCCCCCCCCCGCCACTGTTTCTGTCTCTGTTTCTGGCACACAAGATTGCCCATTGCCAAAATCTGTGACCCCACAGTACTGCTACAGTTTCTGCCTCATTTCTGTTTCTGTCACACAGGATGCCCACTTCCAAAACCAGACACAACCTGTGACCCCCGCAGTACCACCAGATTCTGCAGACTCTGTGAGAGGGGAAACAAAAAAGCCCCTCAGCTGTCCCATGCCGCACTATTTTTGCAAACAGGGCCTGTCACAACTGTATACATTAACATTTAGAAGCATTAAAATGCATATTGTGTGCTTGCTCCCCATTTACTAAGTGAGCTAGATTGCAGTGATTCAGTGACGTAGCCTCTTAATTATTTACCACTCCCCCAATTATTGTCATCTGCAAACTTTATCAGTGATGGTTTTATGTTTTCTTCCAGGTCATGGATCAAGATGTTAACCAGTGTAGGAACAAGAACCACTCCCTGCAGGAACCCACTGGAAACCTACTTGCTCAGTGATGATTTCCCCATTTCTCAACATTTTGAGATCTCTCAGTGAGCCAGTTTTTAATCCATTTAATGTGTACCATGTTAATTTCAAATCAGTCAAATTTTTAATCAAGATGTCGTGCAGTACCAGGTCAAATGCCTTACAGCAGTCTAACTTTGCACAATTCCTTTATCAACCCAGTTAGTGTGTCAGGCTCTATTTACCATACATCCATGTTGATTTGCATTAATTATATTCCTTCCTTTAGTTCTGTATTAATCAAGCCTGTATCAGCTGCTCCATTATCTTGTCTGGGATATCTGGTTAAGCTGACAGACCTATAATTACTTGGGCTATTCCATTTACCTTTTTTAAAAATGGGCAAAACATTAGCTTTTTTCCAGTCTTCTGGAACTTCCTCAGTACGCCTATATGTATTGAAAATTAACATTAACAGGCCAGCAATTTCCTCAGCCAGCTCTTTTAAAACTTTTATATGCAAATTGACTGGACCTGCTGATTTAAAAAATGTCAGACTTTAGTAGCTTCTATTTAATATGCTCCACAGATGCCAGTAGACTGAAAACAGTATTATCATCACCATCTGATGAGCTATATCTGCTTTTCCCCCAAATACAAACCAGACATATTTACTGGGAGATTAAGAGCTTTGCTTTGGCCACCTGGAGCCAAAATGGCTGGACATTAAAGAGAGGTCAGAAACAAGATGAGATTTTAATTAGGACAAAAGATGACAGATATGGACTGTAGAGGTAGATCTGTGAGTTCTTAGCATAGAGTTGGTAATTAAATTTGTTTGTGACTCAGGTTGCCCAGAAATAAGATGAAGAGGAGCAAGGAGAGTCTTGTGGCATCCCCACAGGAAGCTGGCGGGGTGGATGAGAAGGATCCTCTGAAGGACATACTGAAGGAGTGACCAGAATGGTAGGAGCAGATCCAGGAGAAGATGGAGTCCTGAAAGCAAAGGGAGAACAAGATTTTGGAGAAGAACGTGTGAGTGTGTCAGAGGAAGCCAGTAGGCTGAGGAGGATGGGGACTAGTTCCAAGCTTTCCTAGAAGAGGAAATTAGAGGTGTTAGTGAGGACTGTTTCAGGGAGGTGCAGGTGATGGAAGCTGAATTGGAGGGGGGATGTAGAATGAAGCTGGAGGAGGGGAACTTCAAAACGGTGGTTGTAAATGATTCTTAATTGATTTAAGGAGTTTAGAAGAGAAGGGAGATGGAGTCATAGCTAGAGAGGAAATTGTGGTCAAGGGTGATGGGAGAAAATAAAGCATGCTTGTATTGTGAGGGAGGAAGGATGATGAGAAAATAAAGCATGCTTGTATTGTGAGGGAGAAAGGAGCTTGGGGAAAAGAAGTTGAGGAGAAGGGTAAGGGTAGCGATAAGAGTTGTGGGCAAGGGAGATGGGATAGACTCACTGGGACAGGTGGAGGGGTTAGAAATGAACCAATCAGAAACTCTGAGTCAATGATGGGAGAAGAGATCATGCTGGATCTTGTAAATTCCCTTTGAAGAAGTTAGTGAAATCCTGTTCAGAGAGGAAGTGAGGTCAGCAAAGAATTGGGGGGCACCAAAGATGCAAAAATGTGTGTGGGGGATGGGAGTTGATCAGGGTAGAGTTGTTTGGCATGGCAGAACTGAAGGAAACAAACAGTGAATTTGTAGTGGAGGAAGTCATGGTGGTCATGAGATGCCTGCCAAAAAAACACACTGCCTCCATAAGAGAAGGAATGGATTTTGGGCAAGAGTAGGATGGATCTTGTGATGGGAGAGGGGGTCAAAGGCATCAAGAGCAAAGGAGAATATTGGTAATCAATAACACTGTCAGTTGAGGGGAGGGCAGGGAGAAGAACAAAGTCATCAGTATTGATGGTGGAGGTTGCAGAAGGATGTGGGAGGGGGCACATAGGTGATGCTGAAAAAAATGGTATCTCGGTGATGGAAAGAGCAGTGCTTCACGAATACCAGTCCCCATGAGTGGCCAATTTGGTGAGTGGGAGAATTAATCAAGAGTTGCTGGTTGAATGAAGAGGTGAGGGAAAGGAGACAGGGAGCCAAAGTTTTTGATGTGTTTCAGTATGGAAGTTGAAGTAAAAAAGGAGGACTGCCAGCGTCTTGACAAGAAAATGAAAAGAAAGGTGGCTGGGGAGGAGCTGAATGACAGCAACATGGGAGAGGAGAGGAGAGAAGAGTCAGATGCAGTGTTGCTCATAAAGGCTAAGAAGTGGAAAGGGAGGGGAGAGAGTTCGAATCAGCAGGAATGGAAGAGTAAACATCTGAAACCCTCACCATAGTCTGCCCAGGGGAAGGGGAGAGAGTGAGCAGAAGGGGCCTCCATAAGAGAGGGCAGCTGCAGAGAAAGTATGACAGAAGGGTCCAGGTCTCTGAGAGCAGGAGATGAAGATGTTGTGAATGGCTGGCATCTCTTTGGATACAGAGCAGGTGTAGATAAGTTTTATGGGTTAATTGTTATGCTATTACTGCTGTTTAAGAGCAATAGAGAGAAAACAGCATTATAATAGCTCTCCTTCCTGCAGAAGATCCCTAATCACGGTAGTGCACATGCCTCTGTAGCACTAGAGGGCATTGTGGCACCACAATCTTCATTCAGTCCACAGACTAGTTCCAAAACTGACCGAACATGTGCACTTTACTCCATTTAGACTGGGTCAGGAAGGCAGCTTCCTTGTAACACATTAGCACCTCTGCACTGTATCCATCCCAAATGCACAAATTTGGGGTTTCTTTTGTAGCAAACGCTCTACATTGGAGCTCTAGTTTGTTCCAACATAAATTGTTGCTGTTTTCAGGTTACTGTTGTGTCAGTTTTTTAAAATTTACATCCCATTTGCAGCACATCTGGGTATTCAATTTAGGGGGCATGCAATGTTTTTTTTTTCCTAATAGCTGAAATATTTACCCTTTCTTAACTTAACCTGACAAGTCAATGACTGCTTTCTTGCAGTGCAACTAGAAGAACCACCAGCACATTTGTAGTGACTCATAAAATCTCAAGCAATTATTAAATGGGGAGATTTCCTTAGAAAATTCTTTTCATAGTATTGAAACAAAGCAAGGTAGAGGAGAGCAAGTTGTATACAGTCTGGACAGGCTGGCTGCATCTACTGCACTGAAGCTAATTAGTCTACTGCCATGAGAAGGTTCTGTCTCTGGGCTTGGATCCCCAGCTCCTTCCCCACTGCACGAGAAGGGTTTGACTCCAAACTCAAATTTGAGTCCTTAAGTTTAACTGTGGCAGGATGCCCCCCATTCCTTTACTGTAGAGCTGCATTTATGCTGGGATGCCTCTTCAGAGAGATGAAGGGTCTGACTGGTTACTCCAGCGAGGGGAGTTACAAAGGTTGGGCAGAAGGTTGGCAGTGGCTTGTCAGATGACTGTAAGAAGCACTCTAATTGCATCTTTAGATAAACCATCCTATTCCTTCCTGGCAATAGCCTG
The DNA here is from genome assembly GCA_007922155.1 of Mesoclemmys tuberculata. Taxonomy (NCBI): domain Eukaryota; kingdom Metazoa; phylum Chordata; order Testudines; family Chelidae; genus Mesoclemmys; species Mesoclemmys tuberculata. Next base: position 31,958,478 of record ML675626.1, on the reverse strand, counting down.
CCCAGTTCCCGCCACACCCTCATTCAGCCCCCTGCTTATGACAAGCAGAACTGGCCCTGGTTTTTAAAAAAGTTGTTTTTAATATTTTGAGGGTTTTGAGGCTTGTTTTATTTGGAGGTCGCTTATTTGGGCTTTTTTGTGATAGGTGACTTCCACACAAAGTTAGAGTTTAGAAATGCTTATTGCTTATGTAGGTTCACAGTATTAGAATTTTAGAATCCTCCATCTCCACTGCTGTTTAGTTAAGAGAAAACACCCAAATTCATGACCTTTCTGGCCCTCCCACTTGACACATCCTATATTCCAATTTTTTGTCCCACACCAGGCTATGCTTCTATGGTTCAACATGGGACTGTACCACATTGAAGCAACGGAGACCATGGAGGATGAACAGAGTGAGGATGGCCTTTTTTAATAATGTAAGTATACACATTATTTTGATGTGTATGTATGCAGCAAAACTAGAACTACTAAAGAAATGGAGTTTGTCTGAATACCCCCAACGCCTCCCTTTGAAGTGGGCTGGGCTTGTTTTGAAAGCTGATTTTTTTCCCCCCCTCTCCTGAGACTTGGCAACACTACTTATTGATCACTATGCAGCAGCCTGTCCATCTGCTTGTTCAGACTCTCATGTGAATGGGTGAACATGGGGCACAGTTATCATTACAACTTGAGGGGTTGAGTGTTATGGTCAGTTTGACTTTGGTTTATTCTATTTATATTGCATTTATAGCATGGCCCAGAGATAAGTGTTGGACACATTTTTAAAATGAAATCCCACAAATAAACTGCTCAGTGGAAAAGATGTAAAATTCAGACACTTCTAATTGTAAGAAGTCAAGATTCAGGGAAATGCATTTGAGCTGTCAAAATGTTTGTGATAGGGAAAAATACTTATAGGCAGCTGTCTATGTACCATGCCATTAGTCAAAATTGTGAGCAAACAGCCACCGGAGAGCTAATGCATTGAATGTGTTAGAAACATGGCAAAAGCTGTTTGTTTTACTTAGGGAGTGGGAGGATGGAGATCAGTTTGCCTCTTAATGCTGCAGGGGAAAAATTCTGTATTCTTGGGAGGTCACAACTGAAGGAAAGAGCCGACAGATGCACTGGGCAGTTACCAGAGTGCAGAAGCAAAGGAGCAAGTTATAACCATCAGGAGCTTACTTACACTGAGCCATTGGGAGGAGAAAGGAAACGATTCTTGCTATCATCAGTTATTTTCCACTGACAATAGCAAAAATGGGAGCATTAGTAGAGGCGAGGAAAGTTTTTAACAGTGTCACACAGACCTGCTCGCCACAGCTGTGAATTTCACCAGTCTGGCAGCTTGGGCACTGTCCAAGCAAAATAAGAAGATTTAAGCCATCTAAATCTGGTCTTTAAGAGCCTCTTGTATGAAACAGCTCAGCATTTTTGGTAGGAAGGTAACCCTCTCAGTGCAGATTAGCATTCAAACAGGCAGCAGCTATATGTTTCCACTGTACTAGCCACTGGACAACAAGAGCAGTTGTGGCAGGAGTGTATTGCAGGGAAGGAACATCAGTCTGCACTGACTTAAGAAAATCAAATTCTTGCAGGGTTTCTGTTGTGTTTGTGCTTGAGATCGCTTCCACCTAAGTAAGCAGTTGCAGCAGTCGGATATAGACACACCCAGGCTCTCCATGTGGAAAAGCAGAATGGATTATTTTGGGAGGCATGAAATTCATGCTAAAGCTTGAGGTCCAGCAGGGCAAACAATGCATCCAGGTAGTTGCATAAACTCCCATCAAACTATGGGTGACTATTACAATCCTCCTTGCATGCTGGGCTGTACATGGTTTTAAGCCACATGACTAACTCTAATGGGATTTGGACAATATTCTGATATGAAGGGCCTGATTTTCAGAAGTGCTGAGCACCCAAAAGTCCAGTTGAAGTCAATGGAAGCTGTGAGTGTTCAGCACCTATGAAAATCAAGACCAAGACTTCATGTTTTGGGATATGCTTTTGAGGGTTTGTTTTGGCTCTGATCTTCAGACTCAAGAAACAGTTGTATTATCCCAGACAAATAGCCCATGTAATCTAGCATCCTTGCTCCACAAGTAGCCAATGTTGGATGTTCCAGGGGGTGTAAACCCTCCATACTCATGTAACTAATCATATTTACAAGGTGAGATGGATGCTTTCTTCCTAGCCGTAGCTGGTCATTAGATTTATTTCCTAAAACCTGAATAAGAAAGACCTTTAAATTTTGTCCTTGTTGGTGACAATGCAGATTCTGTTGTTACTCATGTTTGTTGCTAAACTTCTAATCCTTTATTAAAACCTATTCAAGACTATTTGCATCACTAATATCTTGCTGCAGCAGGTTCCAAGAGGAGGTTACTTTTTATTTACCATACTCATCCATTTTATCCCATAACAATTTTACATTCAACAACAAACATTTTGTCCAAATCCTGAGAACAGCCATGGGTACTAGAATGGCTTCCCAATATGCCAACCTCTTCATGGGCCATCTTACAGAAGAATTTCTGGACATATGCACCGTGAAATCACTGATGTACCTGAGCTACATCAATGATATTTTTCATGCTCTGGACAGCCAACAAACTCCCTCAGATTTCCAACACAACTTCTCCCCTACCTCCATCCATTAAACTCTCTCTGGAACACTCCCCACCAGCATCAACTTCAACAATGGAATCCTACAGACAGCTATATACAAGAAACCTCTGGATCACACCTGCCTTCATTGACCCAGTAACCACACACACACACACAGGAAGAAATCTGTTATCTACAGCCAGGCACTCAGTTATCACAGAATATGCTCTGAGGAGAAAGACCAGGATATACACTGTAAACACGCTCAAAACCACCGTTACCAAATAAGGAGAGTCCACCAGAGAAATAGATTATGTATTATGAAACAGGTCACCCAAATACTCCAAAAGAACCTGCTTCAATTCAGAAATAAAACTCAGACTCATACTCTTAGTCATCATCTACCATCCAACCCTGGAACCCATATGGGGGCATCAAACAATTACAACCCATACTTGATGGGGATCCCATCCTAAAATAAATTTTTCTTGAACTCCCTCTTCTGTCCTTCAAACAACCCTCACTCCCCCAACCTACTAATCAGAAGCAAGTTCCCCAGAGACCACGGCACACCAACTCAAAGCGGCACCAGAACTTGCCAGACCAAGAGATGCAAAACCTTCAGCCATACCTCTATTGCTACAATGATCATCCCCGCCAAACACATCTGAAGATCCATGGGTCCGACATCTCTCTCAATATATGGTGTACCTCATCCAGTGTACTAAATGCCTACAAAACTACTATCTGGGTTAAACGAGATAATCATTAAGCTCACGAATAAATTCACACATGAAACTGATGAACAACAAACACACATATGGATTAAACACTTTTCACAAAGTGATCACGCTGTATCTGCCCTATCAGTTCTGAGCCTCACAGGAAACCTGCACAACACTTTCAAAAGACGAGCCTAGGAGCTTAGATTCATAACTTTGGTAGATGCTAAAAATCATGGGCTTAATAAAGACACTGGATTGATGTCTTATTACAACATTGTTTAAACCCCTCCCCTCTTGTCCTATGACAACACGGGTGTTGAAGAGCCACTTCACGTTGCATGCCCCTTAGACTGTGTAACTACTTATGCTAAACTAGCTGTGTGATCTTGTAGTTGCCTGTGACACGCTGAGTACGATTCCCAGCCCTGAATAGGAGCACCATGTAGTTTGAAAGCTTGTTTTTCTCTCGCGCTCTCTCTTTCTCCCACCAACAGAAGTTGGTCCAATAAAAGATATTACCTCACCCGCCATGTCTCTCTACTAGGTTAGTAGGCAGGCAAGGTTGGAAAGGGCTGCCTCCCCAGCCAGAGATTATCTCCAAGCACCTAGCCTTGTACAACCCAGGAAAAGATAAGTGATGGGAAACAATTGAAACTACTCGAAACTGAAAAGAAAACTAAGGGCTGGTCTACAATTCTAGAGACACTTTTGTCGACAGAACAGTGGCGGTGTACAGACTAAAATGCTCCCCTTCTATGTGGGCATCATAACACCACCTCAATGAGAGGTGTAGAGTAGGACTTAGTTAGGGGAACTCAGTGTCATTGTAGAGTTGCATCCCTTAAATCTGCTGTGGGGCTGTCATTCTTGTCAATTTCACCACTGCAGTGAATTTCTTGACAAGACATTGACAAGAATGCCCTCCTGAGAGGTGAGCAGTTGGTCTCCACTCCTGGCTGGGAACAGGGGAGAGAAGTCCAGGTGTTTCTCCACCCATTCCCAGCTGGGACCAGGGCAGCCTTGTACTGAATCATGAAAGTGAGAAGGCTGCCCTGGTGGGGAGCAGGCAAGAGAGGGTGAGAAACCAGGGCAGCTGGATCCCACTTCCCACTCCCCTGTGTTTGTTTATTTTTATGCCAAACAGGTCTCTGTTGTGCAAAGTGCATGCATACAGTGTGTGTGCAGAAATGAACTGATAACTGGAGAGTAGGTCTTCTTCAAGGGTTGACAAATCAGAGGGAAATGTCTGCATGTCTGGAAGGAAAGAGCTCAGGGTAAACAGAATTGGGGAGCCCCAGGCCTAATGTAAGGAGTGACTAGGCTAGAGAAAACTGGTTAATGGTGGCAAGGCTCTGAGCTGTAGCAGCATAGCATTAAAGCCCCCAAAGTTATAGGGCAGGTGGTGAGAGAACCTTTTTTGGTCTCTGATCTCTAAATCATCACAGGAAGTGGGAGACCCTGGGTCCAGTCTCCTTGCTCCAGTCACTCATTTATCCAGAATGCAACAGCTTCAACAGGAGAAATTGAGGGAGCCCACATCAGAATATCCCATAGCTCAGTGTTCAGAGCATCCTCCTGAGAAGAGACCCCTGTTCAAATCCCCTCTATTCTCTCTCCCTTCTCTGCCCCGCACAGGGGAGAATTGAACCTGGGTCTCCCATATCCTGGGTAAGTGCTTTAACCATTGGCTAAAAGTTATAAGGGTGGTAGCAGCAGCAGCAGCAGCACTTCCTCCTCTGAGCGAGGAAACCACCCAACTAAATTCCCATAAAAAACTATTTAGGCGCTTAAGCTGCTTAACCTCAGCTCACAAAGCAGAGCTAGGTCCCTCTGTGCAACCTGGACATAGGCACCTAGCTTCAAGATGGGTTAGGGCTCAGCACACACTGCTTCTGTCAGCCTCTCCCATTGGCTATCTTAGGTGGCTCCCTGCTTAATTTGCTGGCTTCTGTGGATCATATTCTAAGGTGCTGCTTTCTCCCCATTCATTTTATGGGAGTGTAGGTGCCTGTTGTGGATTGCAGCAGGGTTGTTTCTCTGATTTTCTAAGCTGTTAAAAGTTAGGCAGCATGATGCTCACTGGTACAACACCTACCTCCTTTTTTGGATCTGGACTGTGTTCTTACCCCACTCCCCATGTGAGTGTATGGTAGAGTGCTTTCCAACAATATACACATTACATGAGAAGATTATACCCACTGTACAGTAGTTAGCAGCAAAAGTATTTTTAATCTGACAGTGAATAAAACAAGTTTCTTATGTCTCTGTTGAATACTAAAGGGGTATCCATAGTCTTTAGTGACCAAGAATTTTCAAGGCAGTGTAGCAAAAGTGTTTTCTATCCCATATCATTACACAAAAGCGATTAGATTTAAAATTTAAAATGTAAAGTATTAAACTCTGGGGGTACCAGCTATGATACACTCAAAATGTCAGAGCCACAAGGGTTTGGGATAAAGATTTCAAACATCAGACAATTATTTTAAAAGGGAAAACAGGTTTATTTCATGCATTTTACAATAAACTAGTGTTACGAAAAGGTTAAAAAATACCCACACACGTTTTAGTTGTATATTTGTTCTAAAAATGATGGGTAACTGCATCTACCTTAAAACAAATTGGGAAGCCCTATTAGAGGTTTATCCAGGGAAATTTCTGGATTCAGCTCCATGTCAATTTCTATGCTAATCATCTTGGCTAATGCAAAAGCATTAAAGCCATGTCAGAATTCAAACTTTGCTGCCATAAGAACACTTCAGAGATAATGAACTGGCACAAAAGGAAACTGTTATTGCTAATCCACTATCCAGGAAATAAAACATTGCAAGTATATCCATCTGGGCCCTAACAAACAGCTGATGCACAACTTACTGTCAGACCACCAATAAAACTGGTGAATTGGGTAAAGGGGGCCTGGAAAGCCCATAGGAAATGAAGATTTTCAAACCCAGGTTCAAATCAGGCTCAGGTCTGCAGTGAATGAAGGTAGTTGGCATCTGCTATCTGTTTACTGATCTAAAGAAAATGGTTCTGTGGTCTTAATTAAGTTCCTAGTAGTCAAATTGGCACTATTTGGTTCATAGTGCATAGGCACTTGCTCTTTTCTGGCAAGCACAAGTGGGCCAAGTTTACTTTAGATTAAGTTGCACGTAAGCTTTTGGGGAAAATAATGCAAATAGAGCAGAAACCAGGCACACAAATACATCACCCATTGGCCAAGACTTAGAGATGAGACCATTGTTAAGGTGGGTCAAAATTTAAGCTCAACAGCCTTTTGTCTTTAACTTCAGAGGGAGGGCACTATGTAAGCATTACAGTAAAAGCATGAAATTACCTAGAAGTAATAAGGTAGCTTTCTATACACTAATGTAGATTTCTCTCTCTGCACGATAGTCAGTCAATGTAGCTATCACTAATACAATAAGAGCCCTTTGAATATTCACTGACAGCTGCATTTGCAACAGCATTATTAGCTAAGTCTTACAAGAGTTTATTCCTTGTTAGGCCTATCTAAAGTAAAGGGAAGCTGATTTGTAATGGAATAACCAGTGACTATTTCCTGTGAAAGGAGAACCTTCCTAAAGTCTCCTTATTCCCAGTTCTATTAAATTAATCAGTTAGGTTTCAACATTTACACAAGAGAGTGATGAATGATTGTACTGGCTTCTGCACTTGCAATCCTACCAAGATGGAGGCTGCAGTGTAATAAAAGTCCAAAAGCTGCTATTTGTGACTGGCTCAATGTTTCTAATAAGGATTTTCAATTTGTACATTAGAAAAACACCATAGCTGCTCTTCAAAATATTATGCATGTTTAATCACAACTAGAACTTCAGATTAGCCCTGGGAAGCATGTTAGCCCTTCGTATATCTGAATTCAAAAGTACTGAGAATTCCTTCTGTCTATGATAGTTACCTCAGGCAAACTGAACAATAAAGGGTGGAAGATTTAGCCCTTTAAAGCCTCTATTTGGCGATAAGCCTTTAAAGACAGTTGCCCATTGCAGTGGGCCACAAGATACTATCAGTTACCATTCAAGGGAGTTTGAAGAGTCTCCTGAACATTTAAATGAATACTCAGCAGAGTTTCTCTGTTCCTGAGTCTCCTATTTTACATACACAGATCTAACTGGTATCCTGAGATTGATCCTGAAGCAGAAAATAGATGCAATATAAAATAGTACAGAAAAACCAGGAGCAATTTCAGGGCTTATATATTTCAAAATTGCTTTCTGTTAGCAATAGCACATTTTGAGCGACTGGCCATCAGAAGTTTTAGCCCCAGGCTCCTGAATCAAAAGGGATGCTGCTGAAGAAAAGAAACCCTCTTTCCTAAGACCCCAGATGCAAGAGCTGACTGTAGAGCAGCAGTAATTTGAGAGAGCTGCATTCACAATGCCTCAAGAAGAAGGATTGTGATATGGAGGGAATAAATCAAATAGGTACAAAGGAAATTCAAAGAGATTCTTTCCCCACCTCCCAGTGAATGCTACCCAAACTGCTGGCTCTTTTGTTCAGTTTCTACCTGAATGAAAAGGCCCATCTCTTACACTCTCCCATGCTCCTCAGGAAGCTTTTGCTGTCCCCAAATGCCAGACCAATTGGATTAAAGTGTACCAGCCAGTTTCTGGATTATTTATTCAAACAGAATATGCTGTTGCTGTTCTTGCACCTAAAACTCATTTTTGAGTAGTGTTGGCTAAGATATAGCAGAGGTTCCCAATGAACTTGACAGTGTTTGCTAGCTAGAATCGATTCCTACAGTACTTCCCACTTTAAACAGCACTTGATAATACCCCCCATCCTCCCTCCACAAGACGTTTTGTAGCTTCAAGTGCAGCTGTGTTCTCAAACGTGGCTATGTGAAAACACTGCCATATTACTCAACAGACCTGCTCTTCAGGTGTGCTGAGTCAGACCTGTCAACTTTAGTGTCAGAATAAGTTTTTACAGCTTTTTACTTTTAGCCTTGCAAAACCAACACAGCTAGATAGGGTTGAATTATATCCGACGTTCATCAAGGGGATTGTTTACTAATTTTTAATCAGTTACACCTGTGCAAACCCACATCTTGAAATTGAACTGTGCAAGTGTCATTCAGGGAAGAATTAAGACAATGGGGTGGCACAGATGCAACTGCAGAACCTTTCACTGGTAAATGACTGCTGAAATGACAGATGGAAAGAACCCAGCTGGCTCTCGAAGCCCAGGCAGAATTTGCAGGAGGAGCGGACAAAGTGCTTCCTTTTACTTGTAAATTGAGTATATTTGATACAGACTCACCAAGGATTGAAAAAAACTTCCACAGCAAGGTCCTAGGTTTAACAGAGAAGCAGCAGTTTAAGCCTTAAGTACAATCAACCTCAATGGGTTAAAATGGTTCATGGGACTACAGTTAAACTCAGACTGAACTGTTTGAAAAACAGCCAAGTGTCTGATTTATAATTAATCATTTCCTCTGAATCCAGAAATTGGCCCTTACAAAATCCAATGCCAGTAGTTCTACTTTTTTCTTGGTTTAAGTCTATAGGGGTTTCTGTGGTAATAGAGAGTTTTACAAATTTAAACTTACTGTGTTTTTAAAAAAGGTTTGCAAAACTTCTGGGTCTCATTTAAAACAGTTTAAAGAACCCTACTGAAAAATCAGTCTAATTCTTTACTTAAATATTTCCTTGGGTCCATTCATGTAGCTCCAAATGACTTCTATATACTCTGACATATGGAGAATGTTTGTACACTTAGTAGGTCAGGAAATCTGGCCTTCCATAAAACAGTAATAACTGACTCAAGAGAGACAAATAATCACTTGTATGAAAAGTCATCTTATTTGTCTGCCTTGATCTAGTGTACCATCATTCCCTTCTGCTATAATCTACCCATGATCATGATTTAAAATCTTAGGCTGTAATACTGTTTTCAGCTAGTGATAAAGTAGCTGTACAAATCCAAATCCAGCTGACCTGGCCATCCAGTCTACCTCTTGCTAGCATAGCTAACCTTATTCTAAGTTATCAGATTTCAATACAAAAATAAACAAAATTTTGTAGAGGGAAACTCCTGGAGCCTTAGGAAAGTAATTTGATCATACATGCACCTAAGTGAATGTCTCAGTTGTTAAAGAATTATGAAATTAACAAGGGTAACAGCAAGAACAGAAGATTAGTTGAAGAGGTTTGTCATAGCAACTTGCAAAATCATTTACCTATTAAAATTTTCTTTTTTTTGCTGACATGAGACAAGACAATAGCTCTGTGAGGTATCAAAACAGAGAAAGTGCAAAATATTAATGATTCAAAATCTTCCCTAAAATCATTTTTGCTACTACAGGGAACAATGTAAACCAGGGTGCAGATAATTCCACCAATAAAAGCAAATTGATTAAACCATAAAGTATTCCAGTGAAAACATTCTCTAAAAGTGATCACTTTTCATATATATATCCTCCAAGTTGTTTCAATTTGCTCACTTGCTTACTCATGTTTTACTGCTGCAATCCTTAAGGATATCAGGTAGTTTATGAAAATCAAATCTGCTTTCTTTTGTTTAACAAAAGACAACACAAAAATACAGATTTTGGAATGATATCAATATACATTTTTAATTATTGTCAGGCATTAAAAGCCATTTAATCCAATGCCGAATTTACTCCGTAGAGCACAGCAGAAAAATAGGAAGCCTTAAAGGCTGCAATTCCATGAGCCACGGAGCCTGAAGAACATAGGTGGTGTCAAGCTGCTTAAACACAATGATATTTGCAGCAGAGGAAATGCTTTAATATGCATTTGAAGACAAACCACCACTATGCTTATCTTTAGATACACAAGACTGTGTGTTACTATTTAGGGGCAATTTAGGCATTAGCTTCAGGCTGATAAAACACGGATGCTTAAAAAAAGTATAAAAGTATAAACGTTTCCCCCTACACAATAATTACATTTTAGTAAATTCAGTTAGGTTCTAACATCTTAAAAAAAGACAAACACGTTACTTGGTATTGTGGAGGGGCCATCAGCTTTCTGTGCAGTCCACATCCAAGTGGCAAAATGCATAACAAACCCTTTCAAGCAATAGATGCATGGACAAAACGTTTGGCCCATTGCACAACCTGCTTTGTAGAAATGGTTTTACAAATTGTTTACGCCAAACTTATTAATGTACAATAAGTCTTAAAAATATAGGTAGACCCAAGATGCTTGAGAAACTGGTTTTCATGTGGAGGATTACACATTGTACTGGTGGAGGATATGCAAAAATTCTGAAATTATTGAATGGAACAGTTTAAAATGCTTTGAGAATCCAACCCTGTTTAAACTCCCTCCGCTGCTCCACTTAGAGCTATGCAAGCCAACGAAGCTGTAAGAGTTGGGAGTTTTACACAATCAGGTTAGTTAAATCTGTTTTAAAAAAAAGACATGCTACTGGTTTTGTTTAAAACACAACGCACTAAAATGCTCCAGTCTTGTGTGTTAACATTTAACACAGGCCAATCCTAATGCAGCTGTGTGAAAATGTTTTCAGGCAGTGTTCTTAGAAACATCACAAAACTGCATAGTCGAAACAATATAGAGAGGACTGTAAACATCCTGAATATTCAAAGCAATTAATTCAGATTTTTAATTGGGTGAGCTTGTGTTCACACTCAGGGTAACTTTAAACCCATTCATAGAGATCAGAATCTGACATTATCCAGCCATCTAGCTACACAAACTCCAGCTCTCAAAAATACTTAACAAAATCCAGGAGCTTGACACTTGTAGGCATTTCTAAACTGTACAACTAAACATTTGGTTAATAACAAACACTTCAAAAGAGACAAGATGTTCAGTTGTGACATTAAGAAATTTTGATTTTCCTTTCAGTCTGGAGCTTAACTTTTGCAGGATGACAATATTTTGACAGGAGAAACATCAGGAATGAGTCAGACAAAATGGACATTTTCACTGAGTTTAGTCTCTCCTTTGACTATTAAAATAAGCCATCAACCCAGTCAGTGTTGTACTCCCATTCTTTATGGGAACGATTTGTCTGGGGTCTAACTTTTTACAAGGTAGTTTCACTTGATCTCCTGCACCATTCTTACATAATAGAAAATGTGTCAGAGAGCCATAGGAATGTGCAATATAAGACAGTAAACGGGCTGTTACTGATTCCAAAACCAAACTATGTAGGCCCAAATATTTGCATTTATGGGCTGTAATATATATGTAGCACCAAGTACATTGTCCTTTAACTGTTTGCAATTAAAACCAAAATCATTTCAAACTGATCAACATTGGGTCATCCAGCACCAGGTGTAAGTGCTACATGTCTAAGACAAAAATGAGTGCATGATTGTTTCTTTCTATGTGACCAATATCATTAAGCCCAAGAAAGTTCAACCATGCACTAGAACCAAGCTTAACGCACACACTCATTATCTATTCCCACACAATATTCTTGTGTTGTTTTCAGCCAGCAAATTCAGTCTATACCAGCTTATAGGCAAAAATGGTTCAACCCAGATCAATAGAAAATTATCTAAAGCAATTTCTTCCTCTCACAGCTAAGCCACTTCAATGGGACAATTCACTGCATCATGGAATAAAAAACATTCTTCAGCATTCAACATGGTCTTCACATCCTGGAACCTCGCTCTTGCAAAATCTGAAAAAGAGAGTTAAAAATTACATACATAAAAATTTTCTAATATCATACTTAAAGTGGGGGAGGCGGAGATCAAAAGAAATCACTGTATTTCAATCAGGTGATAATGCCTGAAGAAGCTGGTTTAAGGACTTTCCTGAAGTTGATGCCTTAATACAGAAAAACAGAATAGGCTATACAATATCATTAACGCACCTGAACAATAAATCACCATTAGTGTATTTAAGTCAGACTAATAAGAAGAAAGCTAGAGTTTTTAATATTGCAAGGGGGACGTAAGTGTAGAAAGCAATTAGACAAATGAATGCAATTGGTCATCAATAAAGTTCACAGCACAGGCCAAACAAGAGTTCCTAAAAGTCCCAAGGAGATAAGAGAGAGAGCTGCAGGGGTGGTAGGTGTATGGGCTAGGCTAGTTTTTCTGATCCTAGAAGCAATGCTGCCTACTTTGTAAGTTACCAGAGCAAATGGAGCACAAGTGCCTGTATCAAACTCTGGATTTTTTAAATTGTACTTGCTTTTGTAACATCTCCTGTGCTTTCCCAAGTTTTATGTATGACCTGTGTAGCAACAAAATGTGCATGAACTACACAAGATGCACCGAGGAATCTGCTGGCAGGGACACTGGTATAGTGTGAAAAACAAGCAGTCTGTGTTTGACGGTCAGGAGCGTAAGAGCTTGCACAGGTTAGATCATCTGGTGTACAGAGTAGGCTGACCCACCAACCCCACAGTATCTGCCCTGACCTCCTGAAGCAGCCCTCAGGGTTATTCTTATGGTAAATACAAACAGCCAGATTCGTCACCCCATGGAATTGATTGTTAGGCCACTGATACATGACAGCTCATGGCCTGGGTGTGTGCGTGTGCGCGCGCGTGTGTGAGAGAGAGATCAATAGTATTTAATGTATTTTCATGCAATAAATTGGCTTGCACAATTTCTCTTGAGTCTGTGAAGAATCATAGTTCACATGCAAACCTCTCTTTTGGTGGGATGGGACACTTTATAGAGATCCACTTTTCATGTACTACCCTGCCCATTACTGTTCCGCTCTGTGAGATGGAAGAAAGGCAGTTAAAAGTGTGTATTTTGAAGCATATTGGTTACATTTTATAATGAAGTGAATTCAGTTCAGTGGACAGAGGGAAGATGATAAGAACCACACTTTCGCAGGGTTCATGGGGCCCATCTCATTACAGTTGTGAGACCTTATATTTGTAAGAGGAGACTACACTGAATTAGAGACCTCCTCTGTCCTTCAGATGCCAGCCTATAACCCAGGCAAGTTTCCCAACTGTGTGCACATGAACCCTAAATGCTGTTTGAAGGATTCCACTCTCCTGCAGTGAAGAGTGAGCACAGCCTCTCCTGGAGTAGGCGAGGGGATGTACTTGTTTTGCCAAGAGCAGCTCGTTCGCTACAATATTCACTGCAGAAATCACATTCTGAAAACTGGAACTTAAAGTGTTTTCTGAAGACAGCTGAGTTTAAGTATTTGCCTCTGCAGGTCTCTTCTTGGCATCTGCTCACCATTTTTCCTCTGCTCCCTCTAGTGCTTTTGGTTTTCCGGCCACCACCCTTTTCAGCTCATCCCATAGTAAAGGGCTCTAAATTCTTTTGTCATTGTATCCAAGCACTTTAGCCTCACGTTGTATCCAAGCACTAAAGCCTCACTTTATCGCACATTACTAGCCTCAATTTTTTCATGTAATAGGTGACCAGTTAACAATGAGCTGTTATGATGGTGATTAGCACCACAAAGAAGCCTACAAATACACTAAGTGGCATGTCTTGACAGCAGTCTGACAATAGACTAAACAATGCTCTGAATGTGCTGGCCACAAGTACAGAGCACTGTTTGCTACTCAGTGAAATTAGCACCAACTGACGCTTTACTCTCTTTTGGCACATGGCTAACTTCATGGTGCGGGAAAAGGCTTTGCCGTCTAACCTGGAAGAGGACAGACCTGGCACATTCCCCCGCAGAGGCAGTCACTGGTCCCTCATGCAGAATTTCCTTCCCTCGACCTTGCAGTGGAACAGAATGTTAATACCAGGAACATCTTACAGTGACAGTCAGTAGCACCTTCTGTCCCAAAGGTGCTCAGAGGCCTTTACACTACACACACATACACACACACACACACAAATATCTTTCCCTCCGTATTTACAGGGAAGAATATGGCAGCTGCTTAATAGGGCACAGCAGCTCCACATTAAAGAATATACCAAAAAACTTGACACTTAAACTTATAGATGGATTTCAGATGGCAATTAATTAACTTTTCTAGTTTCAAAACCAGCCAACAATGGATAAGTCTTTCACATCCATGTCGCCAAGTAGGACAGTCATTCTTGATGTATGTAATGCTTTGGAATCTCTAAGGATTACAATTAGTGAGTCCCGAGTTGTACGGTACACCCTACAAAAGGTAACTTCAGAGGCATCGTGCTCTCTAGCACCATAGTTGAGGCCTTGGTCAAGTGATGACTCAGGGAATGTCAGCTCTGCAATTAAAAACCTATGGTAGGCCTGTGCCAGCTGACTCAGGCTAAAAGGCGGTTTAATTGTTATGTAAATGTTTAGGCTGCAGCCCAGGCTTTAGGACCCTGTGAGGAACCTGAACTACACCACAGTTAAACAGCCCTTCAGCCCACATCAGTTGGCACAGGCCAGCTGCAGGTGTAACTGCAGTGTAGACAGATCCTAAGAGAGAAAAGTGCCATGTATTGACTCACCAACATTACTTCCGGCAGCACCTGGATTTTATTTTGTGGTTGGAGGGTTCCTATTCACACTGTATACCGTTCCTGCTTAGGTTATGAAAGCAGATGAGATCACAACTAGTGGTGCTATGAAGATCCAATGAAAGCTTTTCATACTCCATTTAGAAAACCTTCAATGTATGTATTAAAAACAAATGCTGCATATTTCAGCATTAAGAAAATTCACCACCTTTACTTCCAGTTAATGAAAAGCATTCCATAAAAGACTGCCTGGAAAACACAAGTGAATTCAGTAAGTAAAAGTCAGGCTTTGAAAATTTAATTGACAACTGCTAGTAAAGAGATTTGCCATGGTGAAAAATACATGTGCTACCATGTTCCCTACAACAAAGTTAGAGGAACAGTTAGGTACCGTAATTGTACTATCATCAATCAACATTTATTATATACACACTGCAACAGCACCATGTGTTGTGCTTTCCAAAAGACAGAAAAGGGCATTCCCTACCCTGAGCAGAATACAATCTAGTTAACAAGCAAACTTTAAAAGCATGTATCTTACTACTAGGGCTGGTCAACTGGCAGGAATATACATTGACTATGTTAGTCAATACATTTCACCATATGACATTCACCACCAGAATGTGACCACTAAGACTGACCACCACAAAGAAAACAATCAGCTGAGTAAATTCGTTGATGAACTCCAGTGGGTTTGGCCAAGTGCAGAAGTTATGCCAATTTAACTAAAGAGGTGGTGCTGAACTGATTAATTAATTGAGTTTAACATCACACATTTAGTTAAACCTGTGCATGTAAACACTCATTATCAGGTTCAACCTGGCTTGGAGCAGTTTGACTTGCACCTGTAAGTGGCATCATAGAGTCCTAGAGTCATGGCCAGAAAGGGCCTCCAGATCATTTAGTCAGACCACTGACAGCACTCAGCACCCGCACGCCAAACCCAATAACCAAACTCAGCCTGAAGCACTGCATCCCCCAGGAAACTAAACTATCATCATGCGCCACAGGGAGACAACAGGAGGGGCTGAGATGCACATCACTCGTAACTGTGTGAAACAGATCACAGTCAATGGGACAAACTCACGCCCCCACCCTTTCTTGCTTATGGTCACTTCACTTCCTCTTTCCTGTAATAGCTCATGCTGATGTTTCTTGTCATCTTCAAAATGTTTCCTGATTACCTTCTCTTATTCTCTATCTTCTCTTCAGTGTGATCTCTATCTCCTGCCATGTATATTTTGGTTTCTTTTCTTCTATCTACCCCACAATTCTATTTCTCTGATTTTATGCACACACTGTTCTTCTCTTTCCTGGGCTATCCCATCAATCTCCCACTCTTTCCCTGGGCCATTCACTTGCCTTATCTAACTCCAGACCCTCTTTCTCCCACACACAAATAGAGTAAGGAAATTTTACAATATGCCCAGTAGCCAGATAATTAAGCCCACAGACCTATATGAGATAAAGGGCAGGAGGGAGAAGAACGATCAAGGGCAACAACCTGATGAGAAAGCAACTGATCCCCACCCCCATGCCAAGCTGCTTGGGTGTTTGATGTTTGAGAAGGGTGTTGTCTTGGATTGTGCTCTGTGGCTTCATTTTCATACCAGCTTCTGGATAGTCAGTTTCAGACACATTTGAATGCTTCCTACCTTTCACCATGGCTGGGAAGTGACATAGGTCTGGTTCTGATGTTCATTGCTGCCCACAGGATTCTGAGTAGGAGTGAAAACTGACAGATGTTGGCCAGTATCACACTGCCACTGTGGGAAGCTCTGAGCAGCAGCAAGAGAAGCACTGGAGCTGTTTGCTTGCAGAGCCCTGGGTTTATGATCACGTAATGTATGGAAATTTCATATGGACCATAAGGACTAATCATTTAGTTTTTAAAAATGAAAGCTTAGATTTTACATAAGTAGGCAACCTTCCCCAGAAGCAGTTCTTGCTGGTCTTGGTAAGCTTTTCATGTACCATGCACACTTTTCAAACATTGTATTACCTCAAGATAAATTTAACTTTTCCAACCCATATGAAAGCAGCACTGAACTTAGTTGTTAAAAGACTGCCTTTCCAAATATACAGGTAGGGATTTGGAGTATGATCCTGTAAGATGCTGAATACCATCGGTTTCCAGTGACTTCACCTGGGCCTAGCAGTATCGGAGTCCTGATGAGCAGCAAGTAACAGATATAAGCCACAGCAGACTTATAACAGAATGATTGTAAGCAAAAACATTAATTATTCTCCATGCGCTGCTTCAGCATTGTAAGGTCACTCCTTGGTAATCCATAACAACAATTTGAATTTCAATAGCACTGTCCATTTAGGGACCCCAAAGCAATTTACACACAGAAAATTAGGACTTGTCCCCTCCATTGTGAGGGTTATTTCCATTTTATACATATGAAAACTGGAGCACAGAAGTGACTTGTTTATATTCATACAGAGGGACTGAAGCAGAGCAGAGGAAAGAATGCAGACCTGCTGATTCCCTATATTGTGCTTTAGCAGAACCATCCTTGGCTAACATACTCCTTTCAAATGGACAAGCTTGTTAATATGTTGCCAAATCAGACTTTACTGAAGATCTGTTTCACAGGTTTTTATTAGCTACTGTCAAACACAAAATATTTGACAAGAGAAAATATGGGCCATGTAATAAACAACAATTTCTGTCTAAAAATGTTCTCTCTCAAATCTGTATAAAGCATGTTCCCCTCTCAGAATAGCTTTAAAAGGACTGATAATGGCAGTGTGACTTACGTAAAATGGCACAAGAGTCAGTACAGGTCTAATCATGTCATCACCCTTTATGCAACAGATCATACTACACAGTCTAATACCATTTCTACCACTGATTTTCACCTGAAACTAGGAATAAAAGGCAACTATGACTACAGAACTAAGACACCACTAGGACTAGCCAGAGGATGGTACTGGTGAGGGGTGGGTGTAGATGGGGCAGAGGAAAACGTGTGGGTGAAGTCCTAGGGCAGCTAGTGCTCACCATGACATTTACACTTAATCTGAGTCATTCATATCGTAATCCGTCTCTTCATCCTCGCTCTGAGTGGCATGCAGCATGCAGCAAGTGTAAAGAAAGGAGGGAAAAGAAAAGATTGCAAGTGAGTCAGAGCCAACGCAAAGTACAATCCACTTACATTTGAGGTAGGTGAGGCTATTTTACTTTAAACCCATTCTCCATAAAGCAATAAGATACCAGACAATTTAAAAGCAGGAACATCATGAATAGTAGGAAAACTAGTTTTCCCAATTGTCCCATGCATCAGCAGGCTGCTAATAGTGCCATTCAATTCAGCATTCACTTGACACAATGAAAGGGCAACACTGTAATGAGATAGCTGATGCAGAATGCTACAGATGGTACCTGAAACTTGTGAGCTCTGCATCTGGCTCCAGGTGTCTGTGGACTCTTAGCACTTGTAAACTTAACTTTGTTGGCAGACATCAGGAAGAGCATTGTGTCATCCCTCCTAATAGAGCAGCTCAAGAAAGTGAGCAGGGAAATTAAGTCGATTTGGGAATGAAGAGCTCTTAGAATCACAAGTTGCCCTTCAGAAGGGCTCTTGTGCCCGGCTTCCCAATTAACGCCATTGAAACGGTTTAAGTAATTGTCTCAAAGGGGTTAGTTTACTCTCCAGCTACATTAGACAGTTACATGTGCATTCCAGCTATTAATAGTAGGGATCAGAGAAAGGCAGTGGTTAAGTGGCATTGCTTCCTCAATATCCACAAGAGATCCTATTTTGGGGGAAGCTGATAGGTAGGCTGTTTTGGCTGTGCCTATGCAATGCCGGTGTAGCTGTGTTCATCCCAGGATATTAGAGACACAAAGTGGGCATGGTAATAACTGTTATTGGACCTACTTCTGTTGATGAGACGAACTTTCAAGCTACACCGAGTCCCTCCTCTTCAGTTTGTGACTTTCATTGTTCTACTGAACTTGGCCCATTTTAAATTTTACTTAAAGCAAAAGTTGAAGAGTTTAGTAAACTACAATAAGAATCTGAAGAAGCCAGAGTGAAAATTAGCTTGAACAGAAATCCAAATCAGCAGCCAAATGGCAAAAAAATGAATAAACTATTAAAAAAGGAATTATTTTACACAACACTCATGTTCCCAGCCCTGGGAAGCCTGACTAGGGCTGTTTTCCTTACTGATTCCCCATGATTAAGGTTAAGATTCTGTCACAGGCATTTTTAGTAAAAGTCAGGGACAGGTTGCAGGCAATAAATAAGAATTCACAGAACCCCACGACCTGCTCCTGACTTTTACTAAAAAAATACCCGGGTCTTGGGGCAGAGAGGAGGGAGAGAGACTAGTAGTCGCAGTGTTCCCATGGGCTGACCTCCCAAAGCTGCTCCAGACCCACACCTACTTTGGTGGCCCCAGGGCCCACTGCTCCTGTGGCTGGGGCTCTCCGCTGTGCTCCAGCCCCAAGGGGCCTGACCCAACCGAACCACTGCTCCAGCCCTGAGGCTGCTGCTCCAGCAGCCCCATGGCTGACAGCTGCTCCAGCTCTGCCACTGGGGAAGAAGTCACGGAGGTCCATGAAAGTCACGTAACCTGTGACCGAATCGTATCCTTACCTATGATGTAGTCCAAGCTCTAGGCTGTGTACATTCAGAGTAGGGATTGTTTTGGGGGATTCCTGTAAGGCTTTGCAAACACAAGTTGCATTTGAGGGTTGTTCTGAAACAGATAGTGGCCCTTCAGAATGCTCAGAGTTGTTTCTTCCACAGCAAGAAATTATTACAAAGCAGGCTACATGCTAAATTCACTTCATAGGAAATAGCTCAGTGTATGATTTAATAGTCTTTTTATATATTTATCAAGGTGTAATGATGCCTCATAATGGAGCACATTTTATGCTATTTTACAGTTGTAATTTACATGGCAGGAAAATCTTCACTTACTAGAATTCTCTGCCACTGCTTGAAGTTCACCAGTGTATTGCTCAGTATTAATAGCATGTCACTTTTAAAGAAAGCCAATACTGTAGAACACCTTTCACTGGGGAAAGTTTAGTACCTCTGGAAATACTACTTTCAAGTTTTAGTTGTGATTGTTTCTTGTTCTATCTTATTTAGACAAATTGTGTCCTCCATGAAGAGAATACTAGATAAAAACCACCAAAAAAGAAAGTGGAGAAGTCCGATCAGCTGGGGCTGCTCCCAAGACATGTTTTTTTCTGGTTTGTAAACCCACCACCATTAACAAAGATTCCAGTAATCTGGTGGGTGATGCAGAATACAATACAATGGACCTTTCATAGCTGTACTGATAGAAGAGGTTTTTTAGATGTCATGACAAGGGTTCTTGTGCTTTCCCCTTCGCAGCAGCATGGATCAGAACCACCTGAACAGTTGTCAATATGTAATTCAAGTTGACATTTATTAGCATTTCAATGGAGTAACAAGTTGTTGAAGGTTAAATCAGACAATTTAGCAGATTATGGATCTGAGGCTAAACTGGCTTGAAAAATCCATCTGTTGAGAAGATAGATCCCAAAAACCAGTACTGACTCGACATTTTAGCACCTTCCAACCCAAAAGGATTTAAAAAAAAACAAACCCAAACCCTCTCCCTTATAAATACCCTGTATGTTAAATGGAATTAAACATATTAAACGGAAACTTCAAAAAGCTCCCCATTTGCACCTGTCCATAGTCCCTACCCCACCGCTCCCATCTTTTTCCTGATATGCCCTTTAGAACACCCTTGTCCAACAGTTGCATCAAACAGGCAACTTTATGTAGTTAGGGTTCCAATACATTTTTTCCAAACTTATTTCTGCATTTTGGTGTTAGTCCAAGTCTGGTAAAGACAACTCTCCCATCCCGAAATCCCCACTAGCCCATGTACAGTGGAACAAAACTGCTGATTTCTCTGGATTCTTTCACCCACCTGCCCTCCAAAGTTATTGTATTTGGTCTCAGAGAGAGCTCCCAACTGTATCTGCAGCCACGCACACAGACTATGCCTGTGCTTGGTTTTAACTAACTCACAAGGGTCTAATATGCTGCTTCCCACTGTGCTCATTCTTTCTAGTACAGGATTCTTTTCTGTGCCTCAAGGCTCCTGAAGAACATTTGAGACACAGCAGCGTTCTTCAGAGTCCATCCACCAGCCCGTGCATTTCAGTGCAGAGTATAAATGTTGGCATCTTTCAAATGTCTCAATGACCAAAGGCTCCACTGTACTTGTTCTGAACCAGCCCCTCCTTTTCAGTCCCCAACAGTGTTTGGTTTGATATGCTAAACATTTTCTATTAATCCAGGCATCCAGTCAAACTTTGGGACCTTCTGATGCATGTTGTTGCAGCAGAGTCACTGAAGTTCCTTGTAAAAATGTGTATTATTTATGTTCAGTAATTCTAGTTTTTGCTTTCTTATTTTTATTACCGTGGTGCACATGTCCAAGCCCTGAAGAGCTTACACACTAAAACAAGCAAATGATGAATGGTGAGAGATAGGAATGCAATTAAAATACATACACTTGTTGCCTAAGTTATATGTTGGTGTGGTATTTATCAGCTTTTCAATTTCTTTCAGGCATCATGGCAAAAATGGGTTTTGCAGAGGGGATGGCAGTGGGCTTACATGTCGATTCAGGGATAGTGATCCATATGTAGGATTTTGTAATTTTACATGTTAACTTTTTATTTTTGGATATATTAAACATATTTTAAACCCTGTAAGAAGTTATCTGAATTGTGACAAGATACATTTCAGCAGAAATTGGCCATTTCACTAGCAATGAAACAAAAAAGTTTTAAAATACTCAAAAGCTTTATGAAATAAGTCTCATTATTTGTACCCCCACACAAAAAAAACCAAACTGCTTTCCACACTGCTGCTGTGCACGACCAAGAAATGAGCTCAAGGCAGCATGAAAAACAGTAGTAACCTGCAGTAGATGGTAGTTTACAATAAACAATGTGAACAGGATAAAACTGCCATTGAAAGTTGCAGATCAGTTTTAGGGGTTATTTTTCAGTGTTTATTTTTTAAAGCTGACTCTTGAAAAGTTGTGCTTAGTGTTTTACCGGTTGTTTTCAATTTAAAATGATAAACATGCTAAATGAGTGGCAAACTTTTTTGTAGAAAGAGGACTAGGTTCACTAACCAGTTTTAGTATAGCCATATCCCCCCCAAGATACTCACTAGGATTGTGTAATTTGTACAATGCACACTCCAGGGAGGAACAATGCAATTCATTTTCCATTTGGTCAGGGCCACCTATGATTCAGTCACGTCACACACTGTCTTCCAGAGCTATTATTCCTGAAAGTCAACTGATCGTACAAGCAAGATCTCTTGTCTATTACAATGTATATGTCCAATCCATCATGCAGAAAAGTGAGAATTAGATGGAACCCTGAAAGCTGCAGACTAGCACAATACATTGCAAGGAAGGGACTTCTTAATGGGAAGACTTTTATAGCTTATTGCATTTGACAATACTCTTCAGACAGAGTACGTCATATTCACATTCCCGATTGTGAGAATTATGTATCCTGACTCAGGTAACACAGAAAAACATGGTTACTTACCAGTAACTGTTGTTCTTCGAGATGTGTTGCTCATATGCATTCCACTTAGGTGTGTGCACGCCCTCGTGCACCGTCTCCGGAGAACTTTTTCCCTAGCAGCCCCCTGTAGGGGCCGGTCTCGGTGCCCCCAAAGTGCCGCCCTCATGCAGCGGTATATAGGGCGCTGCCGGCCCCTCCCCTCCTCAGTCCCTTCTTTCTGCCAACTCCAACAGCGGGGATGGAGGGTGGGTGTGGAATGGATATGAACAACACATCTCGAAGAACAACAGTTACTGGTAAGTAACCATGTTTTCTCCTTCGAGTGATTGCTTGTATGTATTCCACTTAGGTGATTAACGAGCCATACCTGGAGGTGGGTAGGAGTCATCAGTGAGCTGCCCTCAGCACAGCTCTGCCAACTCGCGCGTCCTCCCTCGACTGTTGGACGACAGCATAGTGCGCGGCAAAGGTGTGCACCGAAGACCAGGTGGCAGCCCTGCAGATGTCATCCAGGAGGACCCTTTCCAGGAAGGTTGCTGACGCGACCTGGGCCCTCGTTGAGTCCGTCACCACTCCGGGAAGCTGGACGCCTGCGCGCTCATAGCAGAACTTGATGCAGGCGATGATCCATCTGGCGATGCACTGGGTGGAGACCGGGGATCCCTTCATCCTGTCCGCCACCACAACGAAGAGCTGCGTGGTGTTCCGGAACGGCTTCATCCTCTCCAGGTAGAACGCCAGCACCCTCCTGACATCCAAGGTGTGTAGTCTCCTCTCCTCCTCCAACCCGTGCGGTTTAGGGAAAAAACACGGGGAGGAAAATGTCTTGGTTACAGTGGAATTGGGAAACTACCTTAGGGAGGAAGGCTGGATGTGGCCTCAGCTGCACCTTATCCCGGAAGAACACGGTATAGGGGGTCTCCAAGGTCAAAGATCTTAGCTCAGAGACCCTCCTAGCCAAGGTAAAGGCCACGAGGAAGGCCACCTTCCAGGACAGGATCAGCAGGGGGCAAGTGGCCAAAGGCTCGAAGGGGGGCCCCCCATCAGTCTAGCGAGGACCAGGTTCAGATCCCAAGGAGGCACCGGGTCACGGACCTGCGGGTACAGCCTCTCAATCCCCTTGAGGAACCTCACCGACATGGGGTGGGAGAACAGGGACCACCCCTCCAACGGCTGGTGGAAAGCCAAGATGGCCGCTAGGTGCACGCTGAGGGAGGCTAACGCTAGACCCTGGAGTCTAAGCTGCAGCAGGTAGTCGAGAATGGCCTGCATGGGGGACGTACTGGGGGTTATGCCCCGCGACTCCGCCCAGCAGGTGAACCTCCTCCACTTGGCTCTGTAGGTGACCTGCGTGGAGGGCTTCCTGCTTCCCAGCAGCACGCGTTGGACCTGCTCCGAGCAGGTTCTCTCCTCCTCGGTCAGCCAGAGAGTCTGCAGGCCATCAGGTGCAGGGAGTCCAGGCTGGGTTGCAGTAGGCGACCGTGGTCCTGGGAGAGCAGGTCCGGCCTCCTCGGGAGCTCGATCGGCACAGCGAGAGAGAGGTTCTGCAGCATGCTGAATCAATACTGCCTCGGCCACGCTAGGGCAATCAGGATCACGTCCGCCCTGTTCCTCTTGATTTTCAAGAGGACCCTGGGCAAGAGCGGGATGGGGGGGAAACGCGTACATGAGGGTCCCCGTCCATTTGATAAGGAATGCATCGGAGAGGGAGCCCTGCTCGCGACCCCGGAGCAAGCAGAACCTCGGGCACTTCCTGTTCCAGGACGACACGAACAGGTCCAGTCGGGGAACACCCCACTCGTGGAAAATCCTGGCCGCTACCTCTGGATGCAACGACCAGTTGTGTTGGGGGAGAAACGACCTGCTGAGGCGGTCCACCTCGTCATTCCTGACCCCTGGGAGGTGAGAGGCAGTTAAACAAATGCTGTGCCTCACAGCGAAGTCCCAAAGTCGAAGTGCTTCCAGGCAGAGCACCGAGGAGCGCGCCACCCCCCTGCTTGTTTATGTAATACATTGGTGTGGTGTTGTCCGTCAGCACCTGTACCATTTTGCCCAATGAGCAGTGGAGGAACACTTTACAAGCTAGTCTGACTGCCCTCAGTTCTTTTACATTGATGTGGAGGGCAGTCTCCTCCCGCGACCAGCGGCCTTGGGTACTCAGGCCGCCGCCGACGTGGGACCCCCAACCGAGGTCCGACGCATCTGAGATCAGGATGACCGAGGGGGTCAGATCCCTGAACGGAACCCCTTCCAGCACTGTCCCAGGGTTCATCCACCATTGCAGTGACCCAAGTACTGCGGGGGGCACCATCACCACTCTGTCTATGGAGTGCCTGCTGGGCACATACACCGTGGCCAACCAACCTTGGAGGGGCTGAGCCTGAGGCGGGCCAGCCTCACCACATACGTACACGAGGCCATGTGGCCCAACAGCTGAAGGCACTGCCTGGCTGTCGTCGTGGGGCTCCTCTGTAGTTGCGATATGATCGCCGCCATGGCCTCGAATCTCGAGCGTGGGAGGGAGGCTCTGGCCTGAACCAAGTTTAAGGATGCCCCTATAAACTCTATGCGCTGCACCGGAGACAGCATCGACTTCTGCTTGTTGATGAGCAGCTCCAGGGCGTTGCAGGTGGCCTGGACGAGGGAGACCACCTTGCACACCTGAGGTCTGGTCTTGCCCCTTATCAACCAATCGTCCAGGTAAGGGAATATCTGGACCCCCCGGGCCTCAGGAAGGCCGCCACCACTGCCATACACTTGGTGAACACCCTGGGGGAGGAAGACAGGCCAAAGGGCAAGGCTGTAAATTGGTAGTGGTCACCAGCTACCATAAACCTTAGATAGCACCTGTGGGCAGGAAGGATGGACACGTGGAAGTACGCATCCTTCAGGTCGAGGGCGGCAAACCAATCTCCTGGATTCAATACAAGGATGATGGCCGCTAGGGACACCATGTGAAACTTCAGTTTCTTTATGAACCTGTTTAACCTGCACAGGTCCAGTATAGGCATGAGGCCTCCCTTGGCTTTGGGAACAAGGAAGTACCTCGAGTAGAACCCCTTCCCCACCTCAAGCGGTTGAACCGCTTCTATGGCTCCCTTGTGCAGGAGGGAGCGGACCTCCTGAAGGAGTAAATGCTCGTGAGATGGGTCCCTGAAGAGGGACGGGGAAGGGGGTGAGTTGGGGGGGGGAAGCCACCAGTTGGAGGGCGTAACCCCGGCACACAGTGTTCTGGACCCAGAGGTCTGAGGTGATGCCCTGCCACAGGCCAAGGTAGGGCCTTAGCCTGTTTCTGAAATGCAGGGAGAATCCAGGGGAAGAATGCTGGTGCAACCCTTGGGCGCACCATCAAAATTGGTGCTTTCCCTTGGAGCCCTGGGAGGGTCCTTTATGGGAAGCTGTGGACGACACGGGGCGGTCGCACCGTCCGGAACCCCTGCTCCTACCTCTACCCCTTGCGGGGGGAGGAGGGGCCCTAGGCGGTGGCCTAGGTTGCTGCTGCTGCGGCGGGCGCTGCGGCTGCTGACGAGTCTGTAATCTCACTGCCTGAGGGGTATATAGTCCCAAGGAGCAGAGAGTGACCCTCAAATCTTTGAGGGCGTGCAGCTTGTTGTCTGTTCTCTCCGAGAACAGGCCGGCTCCATCAAACGGCAGGTCCTGGATGGAGTGCTGCACTTCCTGGGACAGTTCCATGGACTGTAGCCATGCTACGTTCCACATGGCAATGGTGGAGCCCATCACCCTGCTGGCTGTGTCTGCAGTGTCTGAAGCAGTCTGCAAGGCTGCGCTGGCTACAGTCAGTCCTTCCTCTAGGACCATGGCGAAGTCTGCAGCCTGGTCCTGGGGCAGGGACTCTGCGAACCTTCGCAGCGAGTCCCAAAGGTTCAGATTATATCTGCCCAAGAGGGCCTGGTGGTTAGCCACCCTGAATTGGAGCGCCCCTGTGGAGTAGACCTTCCTGCCGAAGAGGTCTAGTCTCCTACCCTCCTTGTTTTTAGGAGTGCCGCTCTGGGCCCCTTGCCTCTCCTTCTGGTTGGCAGCATCCACAACCAGAGTCCCCGGGGCCGGGTGGGTGTACAAGTACTCATGCCCTTCGGCTGGCACGTAGTACTTCCTCTCGGTGCCCTTGAAGGTTGGGGCGACCAAGGAAGGGGTCTGCCAAATGGCTTTCGCCAGGCGCAGGACCCTTTCATGAACGGGGAGGGCTACCCTGGATGGTCCTTGAGTCCTTACACACCCAAAGAGGGGGTCCACCTCTTCCTCCAGTACCTTGACCTCCAGGCCAAGGTTAGAGGCTACCCGTTTCAGTAGCTCCTGATGAGCCCTGAAATCAGAGGGGCCCCCTGGTCCCTGAAGGCCGCCTCGTCCGGCGACGAAGAGGAGGAAAGGTGGCGGGGTCCAGTGGAGGGGCCCTCCCCCAGGTCCAACTCCGACTCCCCCTCCGAGGAGTGGTCCCTCTCCTGCACCAAAGATGCCTGTTGGGGAGCTACCTGAGTCACAGAGGCAGGGGCAGACATAGTTCCCTGCCCCATCTGGGCTGCCCACGGTCCCCAGTATGGCCATTGCCAAGGGGGTTGGGGCCAGCTTGGTGCCAGTGCATGTACCTCCTCCTGGCGGCAGGTCCGAGATCCCGAGCCAGGCGAATGGTGCCGGCGGCGGCGCCGGGAAGAGCCGCTCCGGGACCTGCTACCGGACGATCCCGAGGAGCGTCGTCGTCTGTGGTGCCGGCACTTGGGTGACGCGGACGAAGATGAAGACTGGTGCAGAGGGACGGAAGACTTGTGACATCTCCTCCCCGGTGCCAGTGAGCGGTGCCGAGAATGGCGTCTCGGTGCCGGATTGGAGCTGGAGCGTTGCAACGAAGACCCGGAGTGGCGCTGTCTCGACAAACGAGTACGGTGCTGAGATGACTCGTCCGACGACAAGGAGGGAGAGGAGCTATCTAGCTCGACTCTCCGGTGTCGAGTGGTGGGCCCACCGTTCGGGGACACCCACTGCGGGTTTGCCCCGGGACACAGGCCCTGACTCTCTCAGCCGAGAGAGGGCCAGAGGCGTGGGCAATGCCAGCAAGGCTCAAGCCACTTCAAACGCCTCCAGCGTGGAAAAGTCCTGGACAGGGGGTCCCCCACTCCCAGGAGTCGGGGGAGGTTCCCTGTATAACGGTGCCGGCATTGGCGGCACGTCTGTGAGCCGAAGCACCTCCGGGCTCGATCACGGCCGCTCCTGCGGTGTGGGGGAGGGAGAGCGCTCCACGCATTGATGGTGCTTCTTCTTTCTCGGCACTGGGGACGTCTGGTGCCGAGGCGCCTGCGGTGCCGGTGGAGCGCTCTGCACCGACGAGATGCTCGGTGCTGAAGGATCCGCGTCGGCTCGGATGCCGGACACAGGGCGGACTCCATCAAAAAGGCCTTAAGCCAGATTTCCTTCTCTTTCTGGGTCCGTGGCTTAAAGGCCTTACAAATGCAGCAGTGATCCTTTTGGTGCTGCTCCCCCAAGCACTTCAGACAGCGATTGTGGGGGTCGCTGACGGGAAAGGCCTTCCTGCAGCCAGCGCAGGGTTTGAACCCTGGCGAGCCCGGCATAGCCGGGTCGCTAGAGTCCTAGGGCTCTTTTCCTACACTATCTAAGTATCCTAACTAACTGAAAAAACTAACTGAGTTCAGGGAGAACTGCTAACTAACTACTTACAGTAAAGGGAAAATACTTGCGAGGAGCAAGAGTTGTTCCCGACGACCATCACAGGCAGAAAGAAGGGACTGAGGAGGGGAGGGGCTGGCAGCACCCTATATACCGCTGCATGAGGGTGGCACTCCAGGGGGCACCGAGACTGGCCCCTACTGGGGGCTGCTAGGGAAAAAGTTCTCCGGAGACCGTGCACGAGGGTGTGCACACACCTAAGTGGAATGCATATGAGCAATCACTCGAAGGAGAACCATCCATCATCTGTACTGGTGGCAGAATGAAAGCCAAACTATTGTGTTATAACGCAAATATGCATATTCTCAAAAGGAGACACAAAGTCAGATAAAAGCATGAATGTCAGGAAGAATACTAAGCAATACATTTAAAGTTCTTGTTTTGTAATGTGCAAGTCATACTGACAATTAGAGTTACAGCAGAACCTCAAAAACAATGAGAGTCCTGTAGCACTTCAAAGACTAACAAATTTCTGCAGGCATAAGCTTTCGTGGGCTGCAACCCACTTCATCAGATGCAGAACCTCAGAGTTATGAGCACTTCGGGAATGGAGGTTGTTCCTAACACTTAAATGTTCATAACTCTGAACAAAATGTTATGGTTGTTCTTTCAAGTTTACAACTGGACATTAAACTTAATACAGCTTTGAAACATTACAGGCAGAAGAAAAATGCTGCTTTCCCTTTATTTTTTTTTAGTAGTTTACGTTTAACACAGTACTGTATTGTATTTCCTATTTGTTTTTCCTTCTGCGGCTGCCTGTGTTCTTCTGGTTTCATGAGGTGTGTGGTTGACGGGTCAGTTCGTAACTCTGAGGTTCTACTGTGCTTTAACTGGTACAGTTTATGTTCTCTTGCACAATGAAAAGTGAACCATTATCGACCATGACAGGCAGATTACACACTATGCTTAACCCTCTTTTGAATAACAGTAATATCTAAGTGTGATTGTTTTGACTGGCATCTTTCATTTCCCCCTTCCCACGCCCAGCAACTTACCTTTGCTTTTTCACTAGGCTCGCTGG
This sequence comes from Mesoclemmys tuberculata, assembly GCA_007922155.1. Classification (NCBI taxonomy): domain Eukaryota; kingdom Metazoa; phylum Chordata; order Testudines; family Chelidae; genus Mesoclemmys; species Mesoclemmys tuberculata. Next base: position 31,929,493 of record ML675626.1, on the reverse strand, counting down.
TTGTGCCGTAGGGGGTATTATGCAGTTCCTTCGAGACAACACACAGAAATTCAGCCTGATCTTCATTTCCGTAGTTATAGGAAGACCCAATACTGACCAACTGAGAGAGGAGAGAAAGGGTTAGGGATATTTCTGCACAAAATCATTGGTATTAATTTCCCTTAACTTTGGCTTTAACATTCCTCAAAATGTTGGCTGCGTTTGGAACATGAGCTCCCACATTAATGCAAAGAGAGGCCAACTTCTGATGTCAGGGTTAATGTAGCTGTTCCATATGAAGATCTATGAGTCTACTAGTGTAAGGGTGGTATTGCCAACAGTATCCCGAGTGCCCAGGCACAATCTTACAGAGACAGTCAATGGGGAGAAGAAACCTGCTCCCCACTGTATTTCGGAGACCTGAACCCTCCCACCTCTTCTCCAAAGTTATTTTAAAAAAATCTGCATGTGGTGCAATAGTGTGGATGGGATTTAGACAAGCATGAAGCTGCATGCAGAGAGCACTCTACCTTAGCAAGAGGCCTGCTATTGTACTCATGGAATAATCCTATGGTTCTATTTGGAATTTGCACAGATATTTAGAGCAGGAGGCAAAAGTTAGCATTTGATTGAAAAACAAGACAAACAGAATAGTGGGGCTCCAGACCAACATTCCAAATTCAAGTGTATTGTTGCTGGGAATTTGGTTAAAGCAGCACTGCAATTGGAAGTTATATGCTTGAAATGAAATGTTACTTATTTACAAACTGCTGGAAGCTTCATTTATCTCAATGTACAGTCTGCTCAGATGGTGACATTTTCTTCTGTACTATGCAACTACCTAAGGTCAAAGGATTTACTCAGCAAGCCTTAACCAGCCACTGAGTCAAATCAGATTCAGGAATTTTTTCTTTTGGGGGGGCGGGGAGGGAGCAGGGGGAAGGAGGGAGATATATTTCTAAATGGCGGATGAAATACAGTTTGTGGTACTGTTATGCAGCGCCTGATGACATGACTGAGACCAGAAAAGCTGTCTGCTGCACAGATCCTCTATACCAGGGGTCTCAAACTCAATTGGTATGGCGGGCCACATTTACATTAAGTTGAGTTCAGGGGGACCACGCATAACACACACTACTCTACTCTACCTTTCATGCTCTACTCTCCGCTGAAAAATCTCCCCACAGGGTAAAATTCGGCGGCACAGTAGGAGAGAGAGGCTCTCACAGGGACTTGCACACTCCACTCTCCGCCGTTAAATCTCCCTGTGGGGTCACATTCGGCGGCCATTTCCTTTTTAACACGGCCATTTCCTTTTTAAGAGCTCACGCAAGATGTCCCACAACTTGCCTGAGCTCCGCTCACAAAACAGACAGCACAAGCCTGCGGCCCGGATTCAGACTGCGGGCCAGATAACACAAGACCGCGGGCCGCAGTTGGCCCGCGGGCCGCGAGTTGGAGACCCCTGCTCTATACACACCCCATGCAGTCAGAACTTCACCAAATCAAACGAACTGCCCCAGACACGTACTAGCAGCCCTCTGTCCCCAGTTGCAGTATCCCTATTTTCATTCCCAATATGCCAGAAGTAATTTAGCCATAAGGTACCACTGATCAGTTCCCATTTCATTATTAAAGTGCTCCTGGCCTGCATGTCCAGAAGCAAAGATTCAGCGTACTGTCATTCAGAGCAGCACCATTTGAAACAGCCAAAAAGCTACAATTCTAAAAATGTATTTCCATTAGCTCAGGGGAGCCACAGAGACACAGAAAGGCCCTGATGGATGCTCTTGTACCTAGTTTGAGAGCGTAACAATGAAATCTTGGACTAAAACCTGGCCAGGGCATTGGAATTAGGCAGTTTGCCCACACAGGCAGAGGGGAAATCTCAGCTGAAAGCAGTCCCAAGACAGTATTAATCATAACAAAATAAAACTTCCTTCTCCCGCTGTGGAGGGGCAGAACAGAAATATCCAGAAGCTACAATAAAGCAGCCATGTAAGTGCCTAGACAAATGTAACCAGGGCTCACAAAATTTCTTACATGGGACACTGTTTGCAAAGGGTCAACTACATTTAAAGAGCAAAGGTACAGGATATGGATTGACCATCTCCTTGAAATTAACCCTTCTATAACTGTCACTTGACAGGAGTGTTTGTCATGAACCATCCCCCCAACACACACTCCTGGTGCCTGCAGACATCTGATATATGTGTATATAGTCAAAAGACTAACCAATAGACCTGAATATAAATAAAACTAAATCTGCTAAAAAGAAAGTGTTACCTTTTCCACAAAACATTTCCAATGAAGTTACAGGAAACTAGTAATTTAAAATTACTTCAAAGCACATCCGTGGAGAATTTAATGGTACTATTTATCTCAACATTTCCAGGCACACCAGTTTTCCCCAATGAATACTCTGCTACTTACATCAAGAATGTCTAATTGATTGACAGGGAAGGCACCTTGATTTTTCAGCCACATAGAATGAGCTCGAAATGACTGCTCTGTCCTGCCTTGGAAAGAGGTTGCCAAGATTAAAATTACACAGCCCACGAGACACTTCAGCATTGAGGAAAAGAAAGAACTCCATACACATTAGCGACCACTTAACTCTGTTTCCAGTTAAAAGGCGGCACTGTGTGCACAAGTCTTCGGAAGGAGCTGTAAAGCGAGATTTTGGCCCAAACCCTTAAAGTGAGCAATGAGAATTGTTAAACTGATGCAGAATGAATACGGTACACACACACACTCTCTCTCTCTCTGCCGCAAAGCGGAAAGAGTATTTAAAACCCTTTATTTTTTAAATTAACTTAAACAATTCAACTCCCATTTAGTCCTATAAACAGCCAATTGTCTTCTTGCAAAATGACTTCACGATCCCCAGAATAACAAAGGCCAGATGTCAGTTCAACCAAGTTTAGAACTGCAGGCAATTACTCTGCCAGTAAAAGGAGAAATACCTCATTGCTCCCTGAGTGTCAGCAAAAATAAATGTGCTCTCTGAAAACAGATGTGCCAGTCTTCAGAAGTGCCTCAACCATGAGGCCCATGGTTTAATATGGAAGGGATCTGAACTCAGTTTTGCTTCCACCCATGCTTGGAAGCAGCCCAAATTGTTGACTTTCTGGGCATACTGCTTTGGTGAGAAGATGGGCTGATGGTTGGTCAGGGGGACATTAACCAGCAGGATAGTAGATTTTGTTTTGTTGGTTGTGGTAAGTCTGGATGGGCTAATCATCGTATTACTGATGAGTTTGTGTATTTCTAGAGTGTCATGATACAGGCTGTATGTAATATTTATTAAACATGGGTTCTTTAAAGCTGGCGCCTTACAAACATGTAAAGTGCTTATTCAAGAAAACCTGTGCATGTCTGCCACTGAGAATGTCTTGTTTGTACTGCACCAAGACTGTGCTAAAAGTTTAACTCCAGAGTGTATTCTACAGGGCATTGTTTGGACTTGGGAACGCATTGATTTTAAAGCCCTATTTAAAGATTATGATTCAGTCTGTCCTTCTCAAAAGGTATTTCATGTCTGCTTATGCCTTTTCTGGTGTAGACTTATGCATTGAGCTGCTTACAGACTTGAACCTGTGTTAATAAGAGGTTTCCAGCCATTCCTAGAATAGCTCACCCCCAAACCACTGCCATGACAAGAGATCTTTTGATTAGGTATATAAGCATCCTTGAACTGCGAGCAAGAACCTCTGACTCCTATTTACAGTTTCAAAGCAGGGCTCAGATTGACCATGTGCATACATACATGTAGTAGAGAATGATGTTTCTCCTATCAACCCTGCATTCACTGCCCATTTATACAACCTTTAACCAACTCTTCTCAGTTAGCATTATCTGCAGTGGCCCTAGAAAGTTACATTGCACAGGCTGCTCCCCAAACTATCAAGGTAGCTCATGACTTTGTTATATACACCACGATTAATTTACAGGAGTCAGGCAAAACCCTGGAGAACTATTCACATTTAAACAGTAGAAGTGAGGGTAGATTCAATGTGCCTATGCACTGTGACAAAGTGTCAATTCTGGGAAATCAGTTAAGGGGAGAGACTGATTAACAGATTTTAAGGGCAGAAGAGACTAAAATGATCATCTACTCTGACACTCTGCATTACACAGGACATAGAATTTTTACCTAGTGGCTCCTGCATTAAACCCATAATTTTTTGGCTGGGCTACAGCAGATCTTTTTGAAAGACATCCAATCTTGATTTAAAGTGACAGAGAATCCCCAGCATTCCTTGGCAAATTGTTTAATGACAAATGTTAAAATGATACATTTGGGATTAACAAAACCCTAGAAGCTGAAGTTAGTTAAGGTCAACATGGAAATAATTTGCAAATTTTTAAACAGAGATTATTTACATTGCAGGACTGCATAGACACTGCAGTCACACACCAGAGCTTCAGTGCCCTGGAAATTGTAAAAACAGACAGTCCACGCCTCAGTTATCTTAAAATTGAAGTATAAAACAGACCAACAAACAGATGGGGGGGGGGGGGAGAACAAGCTAACAATGAAACAAAACTGTTCAGCAGGGAAAGCAGTAATCATAGAACACCGGAACTCTAATCATTGTCAATTTTCTTGTAGTCACCACAGTACAGGAGAGTTAAGAAAAAAATTTAAGGATGACAATTAGATGGCTTTGAGAATGTTTATGGGGAGCTTTTCCTATATCTGAAGGAGATATGAGAGGAAGTACAAAGGTGCTTGTCTGAAAATTTAACAAATAGATGATGAAGACCAGTACAGTTGACAGAGGAGAGGTGGAGATCGATGTAAATGAGCAGTTTGTTTTTCATTAACCACTGGTCCAGATTACAAAGGGATGTGGTAAATTACTCATCACTTGGAGTCTTTAAATCAAGGTTAGATGTGTGTCTCAAAGATAAGATGTAGCTCAACAGCAAATTATTGGACTTGATACAAGCATCCTCAGAGAGTAAAAATGAGTCCTATACCACTTTAAAGACTAACAAATTTAATTTCTGCAGGCATACGCTTTTGTGGGCTGCATCTGACGAAGTGGGTTGCAGCCCACAAAAGCGTATGCCTGCAGAAATTAAATTTGTTAGTCTTTAAAGTGCTACAGGACTCATTGTTTTTGCTGCATACAGACTAACACGGCTACCCCTCTGGAACTTTGCATTAGAGAGTAACATTTTATGGCCTGTGTAATTAGGAGGTCAGACTAGATGATCACATTGGTCTCTGGCCTTGGAATCTATTAATATGATTTACCATAGATTATGGTAAAATTATCGCCTAATAATCAATTTTCAACAAAAGTGAAACAGTGTGCTGATAATAAATGAGCATGAGAAGAGGAAGGAATTATGAAGAATTTGACAATTTTGCCAAATTCTCTCATCACGTTTTTTAATAGAAAAGTGGATTGATACATCTATATGATGGAAATGATTTTGGCCCAATCGTTGATTTTCCATCGAAAGGGAGAATAGCTCAATGCCATTAAACTACCACAAAAAGAGTAAGGACTTATGAATAATTTGACAATTTAGCCAATTTCTGTCATCACATTTATGAATGGAAATGTTGATTATTTCACTTAGACTATGGTAATGAGTTTGGCCTAATCGTCAATTTTCAGTACAACCGGAAAACAGTTGGCTGAAATTAAAGTAGCAAGAAAAGAATAAGGAATTATGAAGAATGACATTTTCGCCAGCTTCTCTTCATCACGTTTTTGTGAAATGAAATTGTGTATGGGATACAGCTACAGAGTTATTAGTCCTTCACTGTCATGAGCCCTATTATTTGAAGATAAACAAATCTTATTCCCATCTGAATGTCTGATTCAGAAGTCCAAACAACAGTTGCATTTTAAGAGCTAGTCTACACAGTTTTTGTATTGCTACATCATTTCATAAACAGATATAGACCTTTCCCAGCCTGTTTGCCAGGAACTGGGAATGGCTGATAGGGAATGGATCACCTGATGATTGCCTATTCTGTTCATTCCCTCTGAAGCACCATGCATTGGTCTGACCCAGTCTGGCCATTCTGATGCACAAGTATAAGCTGAATTGATACAAGTACCTTTACACTGGCATAACGGGATTTGTTCACATTAGGGGGTTGTACTGCTTTAATTATATTGGTTTCTACATGGATATCATTATAAGGTACAAAAACCACATCCAGACAAGTCCTTAGGGAAGTAAAAGAACCAACTGGTTAGGATCTTGACCTCTGATTAGCACTGGCATTGTCTTGAAGTTTCTGCTGACATTAACATTTAGACTGTCAGATGTCAATATAAAGATAAGGGAAGTTCACATCTCTAAATAATCTTATGGATGTTACCCCTTCTCTTGTTTTCTCACTATCATCATATCATATTTAATATTGATTTGTAAACGCTTTGGGAGGTGTCTAGCATACCTTTGGCTATCATTACAAATAATAAATCAGGATTGCCTCAAAGTTGTTCCAGACAGTCTGAAGACTCAGGCAGATACCAATGCATTAGTTTACATTAATTTCAAATTCTGAGGCTTATCTTTGCAAGCTCAAGGCCTAGATAGCTTTTTCTAGAGCCCAGTTATGTGGCAATGTATGCATCCATGTTATCTTATATACAGGATTCTGCTCATAGCAAATGAAGCACTGTCATTTTTACCTATAAACAGTTACAATGTAGCATAATTAATAAAGAATGATTGTACTACGATAAAGAACCAAACCCTTCTAAACGGATTATTTATGAGGAAATATTGTGAAATGAAGCTACATTCTGGAGCATGTGATTTGAATAAAGGAATGCGGAGGGAATTCAAAGGAGTGAAATTATTGATTATTATGCTATTATCTCCATCTAGAATGTACATATAAAATTATCAACATAAAACAAGATGTTTCCAACTCCCGGCACTGAATGCTTAACTACTCACCTGAAAAACAAGTAATTTTTTTCTGGTTTGTACATCAACCACCAATATGAGGTTCTGGAGTCAAAACTCAGCTGGCTATTTTGTGGGTGATAAATTCAAGTTGGCAGACTAAGAACAAATCAACGGTATAAAAGTGTCCCTGAGAACATTTTAATGAAACTGTGTTCTGCTACAGAGTTCATGGTATTGAAAGTTTACACGATTTTTTGATATATTTATATGCATATGCAATTGCAGGAAAGGTGTTGCTAACTTTGGAGGAAGAAAAGAAAATTAAAGTGATTATTTGTTGCTAAAATTTTTGCTAAGAAAATTTCCTCAATCAAAAGTCTGGACAGTTACAGCTTTTTACAAGATGAACATTTATCATGTATAATGAAGTGTCATAAATATACAATAAAAACTAGTCATGACAACTATACACAGAACTACCAATGCTGCACACCCAGGAAGAAAGCAGAATGTTCTGAAAACAGCAGAAATGCAAGGAAGCCATGCATATTGGTGTGAGGGTGAAAATAATGATATGACACCTCACTACAGCATTTCTAGAAGTATCTCTCTTCCTCTTTCACTTCCTGTGACACTACCAGCAAAAACTCTGACTGCTGGGCCAGGCCACAGCCAAACAGGGAACCTATAGTGACAAGCTGCGACAACCAATCAGAGCAAAACACACACACACAAAACCCTTTGTAATGCTGGAGCACATAACTCATCCGAACGGTACAACCACAGATTGGCTCCTGTATATTCACTTGCTATTGAAACACAGCATAAGTACTTTTATTGTGCAAAAATGAAAGCTACAGTTTATTTTAGTCCCCAGAAAAGCATCCTATGTAACATATTTAAAATTCTTGCAGGTGGTTACAAAGCCAATTATGATTTGAAGGCAAATGCCCGTTTCTTATCTAAGTCTGATTGCAATGATAAGTCAGTAAACACTTGCTGGATGTGGGGATGGAAAAATTATGGGAGAAATTCTTGTAAGGGAAAAGCATTGGTAACCCAATATACATTACTGAGGAAATATATAAAATGAGTTAAAAGGAAAAGTTATAGGAATGTAAAAGAGTTTTAGAAAGGATAATTTTACAAGGCACCCAGAAGGAAATCTCTTACACAGTGGTCCAAATTTTGCTCCCATAAAATCACTGGAAAAAGCTAGGCTGATAACAAGCAAGAATTTAATAATGCTGAAGTTCAGAATGTTTTCAGTTTAATTTTGTAGTCTCTCATTGGATGAATTATCTTCATAATATTCTGCAACACCTAATCCATGTGAAAGCATATGCATACCACTGCACTTGAGAAGGGTTTTGGTTTTAGATTAAATGTGAAGAGCTAGATACAAGATACTGGATAAGCAGCTGCCTGTTCAGATGAAATAGTCAAGTAAGATAATACCAATGAGAGGTGCTGGTCCAAAGCTATGATACAGGATGTAATTTACTTTACAGTTCATATTATTATGTGAATAATTTTGAGGGCAACAGTTAAATACTAACTTTGTATAGTCAGTCTACTTAAGAAGCCATTGCTGGACCAGATTTCAGCCTACATTTATTGCTAATTCATATGATATACACAGATTAATCAGAAAAAGCACAGACTTTTCAAAATTTATAAAATTTCTCATTTTGCACCTCAGGATATTTCATTTCTGAGTTCTTGCAAAGGAGGTAATTAAATCATTCTTGATAAATCATTCTCTTATATGTTTAAAGAAACAGGAAGGTAATTCAGCAATACAAAACCACATTACTTCTGTGCTAGAGAAAGGGTTGGAAGTTAATTAATATGGGCATTTTGCCTTTAAAGAAACTGATCCTTCGGTAGTACAAGTTACAAAAGAAACAACATAAAACCAACAGACAAATTCACATCTTGCCTAATGGATAAGAGTTTCAGTATGGAGAACATATTTGTCAAATCCAGGTCACAGAGAAATCCACCAGACGCTTCCAAGTACTTTGCTCTACTGAAAAACACAATCCCTGAAGGTAGTTTGTGGAACGTGAACTAATGTATAAATGTGCTTTGCTAACATTGGTTTCGCTCAATAGTTATTGAGCTTCTTTACTTCCACCAGTCCCAGAAGTCTGATGATTCTCTCTCCCCCTTAGATGATCATCATTAGGGTGGAATTTTAAGATACTTTTTCAAAACACATTAAGTGAAGAGGAAACATTTTTGACCTATTGATCAAATACTGCACTTTAAACCATGTTAAGTCAGGTGCAGGGTTAGATGAGATCCCAACCCACAGGAAGAGCACTGCCCTGGAGAAGTAGCTAACTGACTGTGCATGGTTCTTATAATACACTATAGAAGGTACTGCTTATTAGGCTGGGTACCCATCCCACAGGAGAGAAAGAGAGAGCACTGAAGGGTTAAAGGGATGTCTCAGAAAAAAGTCACACCATCACCACTGCATTCCCACTCTTGGAGATAAAAAGCTCAAAGGGAGACTCAGGGAAAAGTCGGTTACTAACCTTCCATAATTGTTGTTCAAGATGTGTTGCTCATGTCCATTCCCCATGCTAAGTGTGTGTGTGCACTATGCGCACCAGTGCCAGAGATTTTTCTCTCAGTGGTATCCATAGGGTTGGCTCTAGCATTCTCTGCAATGGCACACATATGCACCAGTATAAGGGCGCTGCTGCCTCCACCCCTCTTCAGTTCCTTCTTGCCAGAACCCCAACAGAGGGGAAGGAGGGTAGGTTATGGAATGGATATGAGCAGCACCTCTCAAAAAAACAACAGTTACGGAAGCTGTTTGAGTGCTTGCTCATGTCCATTCCATGCTAGGTGACTCACAAGCAGTACATCTGGAGGTGGGCCAGGAGTTCATAGACGTGCCGATTACAATACTGCTATGCCAAAGCCTGCATCATCTTGAGTTTGTTGCATGGTAGCATAGTGGGACATGAAGGTGTAAGCTTGATTAATGATTATTTACACTACTACACAAAAAACCACTGGTTAAAGGCTTGCCAAGGCAAGGACATTCCAGCACCATCACTGGTACAAAGGAGGAACTGAGAGGGAGAAGGGGCAGGCAGTGTCCTTATACCGGTGCATAAGCGCACTGCTGCAGAGGGCACTAGAGGCAGCCCTATGGATACCAGTGAGGGGAAAATCTCCAGCACCAGTGCACGTGGCATGCATACACACCTAGAATGGAATGGACATAAGCAAGCACTCAAAGAATATTAGAATCACACTGCAACTGGGGAGTGTCAGCTAGTAGCTGATCTGCAATGCAACCAGAAAATCCTGTCAAGGTAAACTATGACTGGTGGGAAATTTGGGTAACCAGCTATCAGATTGATTGACACAACAGGTGTACAATCCCAAACCATACATCCAAAACAGAGCACCATGGAGAAAAGAAAAAATGTATTAAAAAAGCAGGGAATTTAAAACCAATGGTATTTCCTCAAGAATGACTAACTCAGAAGGCAATTTTAATTCTCTGACAGTGTAACTGAAAAGTGCATCAGTGTTCAAACATGCTAGTCCCAAAGAATGGGGAGGTAAAGTGGAAGCTGTAATCAGTGGCATACCAAGGGTCGCCGGTGCCCAAGGGCCAAACCTACATTTGTGCCACAACCCCAAGCCTCATGTCCTCCTCCTCCCCCCACAGGGCAGGAGGCATCCCAGAACTGGCCCCCCAACTACCTCAGGAGGGGGGGATCTGAGGTGCAGGAGAGCACAATGAAGCCTTGGCTCTGCCACCCCCGCTTCCCACACTTACCTGCTGCATGGCACCTGCCTCTCCCACTGCAGCAGCAGTCCCACAGCCTAGCATTGGCTTGGATGGGGTGGCCTAACACCCCACCCCTCTCGGTATGCCACTGGCTGTAATATTCTCTTCTTCAAATAGGAAAGACTTTTTTTGCAAGGTACCAGAAATTAACTTCCTACAAAGAACAACATCCAGGAAACCTATTCTATTTGTTGGCCACAGAATCGTCACATGGATCAAGTGAAATCTAGCAAGTATTCTCAGACATCTGCCCAAAACAGACAACATCAGTATTTAGTTGCAGAGGATCGTTAACACTTAACCTGGAGAACTTATTCATGAGAAGTCATTTATGCAGGTTTATCTAAATTTTTTCACTATGGCTATCAAAATGGGTGATCTGAACACCTTTTAAATTTTTAAGAATGAACACAAAATGTCCTCTCATCTTCCTGCTGTTTTTAGGGCCCATTTTGTTTTTTAAATGTGACAGAGGGAAAGTTGAGTTAAAGTAGGTTTTACATTTACTTAAAAGGCACTAAGGTTTGTAGTCTGGATCTCTTCCCGAAGTGAATTCCCAGAGCTGTAAGCCAGTTGCCAAGAAAGCTGTCTCCTCAGCACACACGTCTCACTCTGGGGTTGAGAGTTACACTGCTCCACTGCTGATAGATGTGGTGGCCAGTTATGGTCCTGCAGGATGAGGAGACTTCTCAGGTAACTTCTTATCACCAAGATTATTAAGTGTCCCCAGAGAAGGGTCACACTTCAACCTTTAAAATGTGTTATTAAATCTAAACTGCACTATAAATTTATTTCTGTGCTGTGCAAATTGAGCTTATTTGTCCTGATCTAAGAGAAGCACAACAAGAACAGAAAACATTCATGGAGTTCACCTCCATTCCTCTGTACAACCGTACTGATTTATTAGGTGCCAACAATGTGCCTCGTACAAACACAAAAAGTTCAGATTTATAGGCAAGGAACAGACTCATACTTGGAGCTGGTATTTTGATTTCCAGAACTGTCCCTACAATGTACTCATAATTTTTAGCACATTAACTAGGTAAACTGTTTTAATGCTTATGAGAAGTGCTGTATTAGAGCTTTGGTTTCTAAAGCTGTCATTTTATCCATAGAAGTTCACACTCCCAAGGGAGCTGCATTAAAAGCTTCCCCCATATTTTTCCCTCAAGTATGCCTCAGCCTTGTTCTGGAAGGGCCATCTCTAGGGCACAAGAAACATTTAATCCTTTTCACCAGTGGGCTTTGTACCATGCTCATCACCAATATAAAGTCATAAGCGCCGGGTGATGCAGACATCCACATACACAGGAATTAGATTGAGATGACTGAAGAACTATAACATTAATTTTCAGTTACAAATTGGCTTGCAGAAGTCAATATGAATTCCATTCCCAATCTCTTGAGCCATCCATTCCTCGATAACAATTACATTTAATTAAAGCACATATACAGAAAATAGTTTCTAATACATAAAACTTGAAAACTTCTTGCCATGAATGTGATGGAGCAGTTATATCAAGACAAATCAATGAAGTTCTCTGCTTATCTTGTTATTGTTGTAACAGGGTAAAAACTTGTTTGTAAAATCAGTGCCCCGAGTCCATCTTGAGAAAAGCTATAAATCCATGTGTGGGGGACTCAGACAGCAAAAAGAAAAGACCTTGACCAAGAAGTAAACCCATGATAATGGGAATTTGCACATGTAGCAGTCCCAGACCCAGACATGGGAATTTTGCAGTCACTGCAAAATTAGCTTTGCAAGTCAGCAGTAAAGTTTTGAGGAGGTGGCTGCTGATAAGATGGTAAAGGAAGGGTCTATCATTGGTTTAGCAGACGCATTGGCTGAAGTAGAGATATAAAAGAGGTTGTCAGACCGAGGCTTTTCGGGGAGCCATGAATCAAGAAGGGAGTGCATCAGAATCGCACTGCGCAAAGGGTCTGATCAACCGTTTCACCTCTCTCTAGCTCGTCGCTCACAATAATAGGGTAGGGTGTCAGAACTGATAACCCATGGGGCTTTGTTCTGCGGATGATAATCTGGGTGTGAATATGATAGAGGTCCCACCTGGATGAAAATATAGCATAAAAGTAAGGAGAACCTGACCATGGTATGTTTGTTTTTTTGCTGCAGCTGAATTCATTCATATATGTGGTGCGTGCGAATGTAAAATTAGTAATAATTCTAATTGTCTTGGGTACATCTGTCATTATAATCAATTGTTTTTTTAAGTTTTATTTGTGTATTAAGAATTTGTAAAAGAATAAGAGAAGATAATTTGTGGCAAGGTAAAATCCCCCAATAAATAGTGGATTTAGATTGGATATAGGATGTGTGTTATTGTATAAATGAATGATAGATTTATGAACTGTTGACCAGGTCTTGGACTAAGACAGGTTCCAGCCATCCTCATCCGTCCACAAGCTGGTCAGGTGAATAGCAAGGGGGGCCTGTCTGACCCTAGTGACCCAATGGGCAGGTGGAGTGTGTGGACCGAAAGGTCAATTCCTTTTCCCTCCAAACATAAGCCCCTGCAGCTCCGTTGCTCAGTAGAGCTGCGACAGCAGGGGACTAACACCCTATGTGTGTCTGTACCTTTCCACCCCGCTCCTGCTAAATAAGTGTTCTGTTATCGGATTCATTCACCTCGGCAGTATTACGAGCTGAAACAGTGCGGATTCCTCAATAAGTCAAGCCTAAATTGTATAAATATGTGCTTGTAAGTGTGTGTTTTAAGAATTAATCCCTTTAGAAAACCCACTCTCTTAAGCAAGGAATAGAAAGTCCCATTTCAAGTTGTAAAACTGACAGTCATAAATTAGTGAAAGTAGACAAGATAAAAAAAACCACTTTCTCCCTCTCTCCTCCAAGCCCCCCGCCCATCTAAGGCGTGGAAAATAGATGAACTAAAAAGTTTGTTAACCCTTTGTCACCACAGTTACCTGTTCAAATTTCCAGCCATCAGACATGGTGGAGACCATTTGGGTGAGCTCCTCCTCCTGACACTGCAGCACCCTGTATACATGTTTGACTGGCACCTTAAAGAGGAAACATCAGACACTCAATACAGCAAGGGGTAGTCAACAGTGTGTACTACTTCTTCATTCCTTTAAAAAGATAGTAAGCAGCAAAGACATTCTGAACACCACAGGATCAGTGGGGACTCTAGCTAAATCTCTGGGTTTGGTACTTTTGGCATCTACTAAAGTGTTTGCAACTCCCATCCTCAGTTTGTAATTGAGACCAGAGTCTTCAACCAATGGCAATACAGTTTTGTGGCCCAGGAACTTACCTTTACATACCATACACCCAGGAACACTTTTTTTAAACAGACATTTTCTCTACTTTTTTTTTTCTTTTGCTTGTTCAAATTCTGTCACTCATTAGCCTTTCAGAATAATCTTACAAAAGACTTGAAACATTTCACAAACATTTTGGATGCTAAAGCTTCTGAAAATACACAAATCAGTGGGTATCCTAGAACGATACTCCTTTGAAAGTAATATACCCCTATGGCTATCTGGCTGTAATTCTAGAAAAATCCTAATACCAGGCTGTGAGAAGCTGGCTTTCCCACAGTGTTCCAAACAGTCCAGACATACTGTCTCTATAAAATCATATCCCACCCTTTTCCTAAATTTAACTTTTTAAAAACAAATAAATATAATCGAGGCCAAAGTTTCTCCCCGGATCTATCTGCACCTAGGCTTTCACTCTAAGGAATGCGCAGATCAGATCCTAGACTCTCTCTGCCAAGAGAGTCCCTTTCACTTCCTTTATATCCAGGGCAGGGCCTCATCTACTGCAGCAAATCAGCAGGAATCTATCAGCATTTCCCTGAAGGGTTCCAGCTAACACAGTACGTCAACAGAAGAATCCTGCCACTCTGTGACCAGTCCTATGGGGAAGCTGTAATAGCAGATCACACTAAGTCCCTGGAAACCAAGCTATCAGGCCATATCCTAATACCAGCTCCAGGAAGAAATCACACTAACAGCAGATCCTGCATATAATTCCTCCACTTATAAGTATTTCTCTGTCACATTTATTGCAGGCTCATTTTTATGAAGAAACATTCACAGGTTGATTTGAGAAAGACTAGGATCCCTTCCCTTCCTGAAGGTGCACAGTGCTAAGGGAAACCGACTACAGAAACATATGACAGCAGCTAGAGGATGCAATGAATAGGCTACAAGAAAGGGTATGAAGTTTTCCTTCTAATCCTAACAGGAGTGATTTAAGGAAATAACTGTTAGAGAGTGGAAAGGTTTGGTCTGTGGAAATGTATTTAGCATAACCCTTACCAAAAAAAACAGGCTGAGCAAGTCATACGGAGGTTTATCAGTCACGTTTCAACCTTTAATCCACTTCTGGCTCAATGACAGTCTAAACTATTTAAAATGTACTTGCTTCTCTAGGGAAGCCATTAGGATATGGTTCATAGAATGATAGAGGATTAGAGTTGGAAGAGACCTCAGGAGGTGTCCAGTCCAACCCCCTGCTCAAGGCAGGACTAACCTCCGCTAAATCATCCCAGCCAGGGCTTTGTTAAGTTGTAGCTTAAAAACCTCTAAAGATGAAGATTCCACCACCTCCTTAGGTAACCCATTCCAGTGCTTCACCACCCTCCTAGTGAAATTTTTTTTTCCTAACATCCAACCTAGACCTCCCACACTACAACTTGAGACCATTGCTCCTTGTTCTGTCATCTACCACCACTGAGAACAGCCTAGCTCCATCCTCCCTGGAACCCCCTTTCAGGTAGGTAAAGGCTGCTATCAAATCCCCCCTCACTCTTCTCCTGCAGACTAAACAAGCCTAGTTCCCTCAGCCTCTCCTCGTAAGGAGAGAGAGTCTTGTGCTCCAGCCCGCTAATCATTTTTGTTGCCCTCCACTGGACTCTCCAACTTGTCCAGATCCTTTTTGTAGCGTGGGAGCCCAAAGCTGGACACAATACTCCAAATGGGGCCTCACCAATGCCAAAGAGAGGAGAATAATCACTTCTCTCGATCTTCTGGCAATGCTCTTACTAATGCAACCCAATATGCTATTAGCCTTCTAGGCAACCAGGGCACACTGCTGACTCATCTCCAGCTTCTTATCCACTGTAACCCCCAGGTCCTTTTCTGCAGAACTGCTGCCTAGCTTGTCGGTCCCCAGTCTGTAGCTCTGCATAGGATTCTGCCATCCTAAGTGCAGAACTCTGTACTTGTCGAACCTCATCAGATTTCTTTTGGCCCAATTCTCCAGTTTGTCTAGGTCACTGTGTATCCTATCCCAACCTTCCACTCCCGCTAGCTTAGTGTCATATGCAAACTTGCTGAGCGTGCAAACCACCCCATCCTCCAGATCATTAATGAAGATGTTGAACAAAACTGGCCCCAGCCCTCACAATAAAAGGTTCTTCCTTTAATGGAAAGCAGATTATTTTAGATTAGATGAGAATGCTCTGGTCATTGTGCTTATCCAACCCTGCCCAGAATAAGAATTTAAACAGTAATTATCCCATAGTTAGGGGGTTTCCCATCACCTCATATGTAGAGGGTTTAAATTCAAAATCGGAAAGAATCTGTTGTCAGCTCTCTGTATTTTCTATACTATCCCCACAGTGTTTAAAGACCATCACAAGGATGTTTCTTATCCAGTCATGCTTCTCAATGATTCAAAATCTGAAAGCGTTCTAATGAACAAGAGTTTGGAAACATTTGGTCATGCTCTCTGGCCTCATGGAGGCCATCAAGTACTGCAGGGCACTAACCATCAGTTTTCTGCCCTAAGTCAGTGGGCTGAAGGCAGTATGCAGACAGCCACAGTCCCAAATCTTGTTAGGGAAATGGTGAGTGAAAAAGGCACCCACCCAATGTCAGCAAAGGTGTGATAAATGACTGACACTAACAAAAATCAGCCCCACCTCCTATGTCAGAATCAGGAAGCTGCATTAGGAAAGGGCCTCCTCACCTGTGAGATTTTGCTGTCTCGCTCTCTTATTTTGTCCTTTACCAATTTTATTAGTGACGTGATGTTGTAGAATTCAGCTTCTTCCAGTACACCTGGTATGAGAAGAAACAATTATGCTTGAAAAGATAGTGTTAACAAAGATTGCAGGCCAACGACTTCCAGTTAGTTTCTGGGGGGGATCTCCTTCATTGCAATGGGAAACAGTCTGCCTCATGAGCAGCTGCTTGAACAAGGTGAATGCTTTGACTTCCGCTTCACTCACATGTAATTCACAGTTTAATTTATTCTGAAGAACTGTCCTAGAATCAAAGCCAGAAAACTCTACAGGGTCATTTCAGGGAACTTACTCTAGACTCAAAATACAAATGTTTTTAAAGGGACGCACACATTTTTAGAAATGGCCCAATTAAAAAAAACACTTTAATAGAATACCCCTTAAAAACAGAAACACAATAAATGTCATTCCAGAGTAGACCTGGGTTCATCTAAATCCAGTATCCTATCTGTGATCAGTCCCAGTTGTTTCAGAGAAAGGTCCATGCCCAAAGTTGCTCAGAGGCCTTTTTTCTTGTTCGCCAACACCACGCTGCAGTCTCACGGAAAGAATGCTGCCCACTCGCACTTTCAGCATTCCCTGTTTTCTCCCTCATATTGAGCATGTTTCACAATATTTTTCCACATTTAAATTTGATCTAATTTAAATTTGATCATCTCCCAGTCCTCCCAGAAAATTAACAGGGAAGTTTAGAATTGCCCAGTGGTGAAGGACTTAATCTCTGATAAGTGCAAGTAATATCAGAAGGTAATTAAAAGTAATGGGATGAAAAGTAGAATAGTCTTTCAAAGGAGGTGGTGGGAATTCCATTGTTTAGGATACTTAAGACATGATTGGACAAATCAGTAGAAGAGATACAAAACAATGCTGCAGTGGACCCCTCTCAGGGATAGACAGATGATACACATTTTCTAATTTCTAGTTTCTGTGATTAGTAGAAAATGTTTTCAAAAAGGTCAGGGCTGATTTACAGTATCTGTTGGATGGAATTCCCTGTGGTTCAGTATCCACTGGTCCCCCCCATGGTGGAAGGACAGATTCCTGAAACTGGAAACTAAGCAAATATACTTGATTTTTTTTAAAACAGTGAATTTTCAGTCAACCCCAGGATCAAGCAGCTCAGCAATGTGCTCCATGGCAACAGGTCACAATTTAAATCCCAAACTTCCAGGTCAGCAAGCATTTACTCAAGGTAACAAAATGCATCCATATCCGGTGTATACACCAGTAGAGAGCCATGTCCAGGCTTCTTTCATCAGACTGAAAGTGGATATGAATCAGGCTGGCGAAAGAGTGGATTCAGAAAGAGTGCCCCTAACTGATGTAATCTGAATCTCAGAAGATCCCAGCCTTCACTTATTTTTTCTTGGTTTACATCTTCGACACCTCATTTCACAGCCACCATTAAGAATGCTGGAAAGGTCTTTCTTCCGAGACCATCTGTACTGTATGAAAGAGGTAAGAATGTCACTGTTAAATGATACAAGGCATCTGACTACCATGGCTGAATGTGTTTCTCCAAACAGTGTTTCCAGTTCAAGGAACAAGGTCAAGAATCAAACTCAGGTCTGTGGACAGCACTAACCAGCTTTAAGCTACCCAATTTTGTCTGAGGCAGAGAAGTATGCTATAGAGATCGGTCTGCAATGTAATGCAAAGATGAAAATGGACATTGATTTAATAAGATCTTCCTTCCTCAGGCAAGTCAACTTTTCTTTTGTGGTTTTCACAGCAATTACAATACTGAGAAAGAGGAAAATAAACAAGGGAATTGGTTTAAGTCTTACCTTCCTCTGCTAGGTCCTTGTTAATAACAAGTTTTCCATGTCTGAGATAGTTCAGCACTGGCCCAAAGTAGGTTGGGTCTCTGTCTATTAAATAGGCACCTGTTTCATCCTGTTAAAAAAAGCATCCAAGAAAACTCAATGGATTACGTATCCAATAGCCTGCTGTGTTCAGTTATAGCTACATCAGTCAAAGCCAATTAAAAAAAAAGATGTCATTTTAGAAGAATCAGATGTCCCAGATTTAAATATTGATGGCACATTACATTAGGGACTTGTCACTGTCAAGATAGTCCCTTTAATCTTACTAGTTTTCCTCCTCCATTAAGAGAGAGAGTGAAAAGACAAAAAGAATTAAAATCAGAGTTAAAGTTCACACTGAAAAACATCAGATCACTAATAAAAGATCCAAACATTTGAAAGTTAAAAAAAATCCGTTTAGGTTAAAAAGCAATTCTTGAAAGTCAGGAAGCCAGAATGTTGCTCTGATACTTCAAAGAACCAGAACAACAAATGCTAGAAATGCCCCATTAAAGTACGAAAACTAACATGAACTGATTTCCTTTGTTCACACTTAACCTCAAAGACTGGTGGGAAAACCCTACTCCTAGGAGAATTCTGCATCACTGCGCATGTGCAGAATTCATGTTCCCCTGAAGATCGCCCCACAGAAAATATGTTCTGCTGGAGAGATGCTGCAATTACACCTTTCACCCACCAGAGGCAGCTGTGGCACCAGAAGAGAGGGCAGCTAATTAAAGGGCCTGAGCAGCCAGCTGCAGAGAGGGAGGGGGCAGAACCAGGTGAGAAAGCACAGGATGGGGGGAGGGACACAGACAGCACAGGGCCCATGGAGCTACTGAGGGGCCACAAAGACTAGGGTTCAGAAGGGCTAGTGGGGTGGACAGACTGGGGTGGGGACACAGGAACTAATGGGATGACAGCATTGAGTCAGGGGCTGAATGAGACAGAGGGAGAAGGGGGGCACACATAGGGGCAGGGAGAGGAGGGTGGCTCAGTGAGGGTACAGGGACACACAAGGACAGAGCAGATGTGCTTGCCTGAATGGGAGAAGCTAGGAGTCAGCCAGGTCTTCATGGGGGAGATTCCCCATCACACTAACAATCCCTCCCCACAATATTCACTCAACAACCCTCCAGATTCACTCCAGGCTCCTTCTCAGCAATTATTTCCCTGTCTATCAGCTCCTCTGTTACCCCTGACTCTCACAGGTA
>ML675626.1:31883860-31906395 GCA_007922155.1 Mesoclemmys tuberculata | reverse complement strand
AGCCGCGGTAGGTTGCCGACCCCTGTACTAGAGAATAGAATGACTACTTTCTTATATACCTACCTTTAATGTACAAGGAAAAAAAACCCTGTGTAATCCTGGAGAACTTCAATTTGAGTGACATATACTGCAGGTCTAATGCTTCCAGTAATAGAACATCCTTGGAACTTCTAAACATCATAGATGATAAACTGAAAAAAGCACTGCAACTAACATAAGGAAATTCTATATTAGATTTTGTCCTAACAGATAAGAGGAACTGATCACAGAACTAAAAGTTAATGATAGTTTAGGTACAAGTGATCGTGATTTGATCACATTTATAATGTGCAAACAGAATAAAGTACAGCTGTAATATATCTAACTTGGTGCTTCAAAAGAGCCAATTTCACAAAGCTGAAAAGAATTATGAGCCAAATCAGCTGGGAGGAATAATTTAATCAGAAAAATGTGAATAACTGGGAATCATTTTAGAACACCTTACTAGATGCCCCAAAAGCCCCAATCCCATAATTGAGGAAGAAGGTTGTGCTGTTTAAAAAAACAACCGCTGGTTTAGAAGGGGAAATGATGGCAGCTGTAAAAATAATAATAATAATAATAAAAATATATAGCAAATGGAAGAAAGGGGAAGTAGATAGTAATGAATGCAAATCAGAAGATAAGAGCTGTAGAAAATTGATAATGGAAGCCAAGGGACACCAGAAGACATCTATGGCCAGCAGAGTTGACGACAATAAGGAAGTTTTTTAAACATACTAGGAACAAAAGAATCCTAACAATGGTATTGGTCCAGTACTAGATGGAAATGGTAGAATTATCAATAATAATGCAGAAGAGATAGAAGTGTTCAATAAATATTCCTGTTCTGTCTTTTGGGGGGAAGGAAGGGAATGATGGGCGGGATGATGTGTAATCACCATATGATGAGACTACTCTATCCATTCTATTAGAATATCAAGAGGATGTTAAACAGAAGCTACTCATGTTAGCGTGACACTGGGCCAGAAAGAACAAACAAGCTGAAATAACCCAAAATAACCCAAGCTTTAAGGACATGTTAAGAAAATATTGATACGGTACTTAGAGCCATTCCTTGTAGATAATTAGTCCAGTCATGTTAGTAGAACCAAGTGTTTGAAGTGCAGGTGTGTATTGTTATAAGTTATTTTTCTGTGTTTATCTCTTAAAAGTTTCCCAATATGCTTTTATTAGTAGGTAGATAATAAACTACTTTTCCTGTCTATTACTATATTCTGTTTACGGTCCAAAAGAAGATATTAACATTTAGAGGGAATTTGAATATAACAAAAACATTGTGTTATTTTTCTTTGAAGTGTGAGTAATAGATATCTTTTAATAGGTGATTACCTAATGCTAATGTACCTAATTACCAATGTATGACTTTAATGAAAGCAGTGTAGTTGTAGTCATGTCCGTCAAAGATATTAGAGAGACATGGCAGGGGAGATCTTTCATTGGATCAATTTCTGTTGATGAGAGAGCTTCTCTCTCGCACCAACAGAAGTTGGTTCAATAAAAGATATTACCCCATCCAACTTGTATCTACAATATCCTTTAATGTGTGTAGAGAGACATGTACATATGCCTTCACCAGAAGCTATTTTTTAATTCCAAGACAAAGTGAGCACTTGAAGTTGAGGTTTTTTTTTTGTTTTTTGTTTTTTTTTAAACAAAGCTTATGCTGCAGCCTTAAGGACATTTATATAACTGTAAATCCACTAACTGCAGACACAGCAACACTGCAAGTCAGCTGCTCCACCTAGAATGGGGCTCCTGTCTGCAGCTCAGAAGATTACAGTTGTGTTCAGTCATCTTCAGGAGTCTAAATCTCGATTTGATTCTTCTAAATTGCTATGAAAAAGGCCCTTTGCTTTCACACATAACCAGTTCATCTGCACTCAAGGTTTCGATAGCTTCCCTTCCCAAAGCAAGCAATTTTATCCTATGGTAAGGAAAAGATCAAATGTCAAATGATCAATTATTAATTATAATAAATGCTTAATGCAACATGAAAGATGTACAATAAAAGGAAAGTCAGGAAATATAAGAGTTAAAGAGAACAGCTGCTGCTTTGCATGTGAAGATTTTCTCTTACAATTCTTGTAACAACTGTGCCATTAAGGAGGCTCCTTGCTTTTGTGCAAGGTCAAGATTAAAAAAAAAAAAAAAAAAGAGGCCTGAAGTTAAATAAAGATTTAGAAGTTTAAGCTCCTAACGAAGTGGCCTGATTCCACAGCAGTTCCTATGGAAGTCAATGATGTCCCTGGGAATTGCTAGCACTCAGTATTTTTGAAGATCTTATTTAAGTGCCTAAAATATGGTTTTAGAACCTTAATCTTAGGATCCTCCCCCAATTTGTTAAAATCTTGGTTTAAATGCTTAAAACCTACTTTGTCTTATAGTTTCTCTTTTTGTACATTACACTAATATTTTAGGTCACAAATGTTATTACTACACAGATGCTGGTAGCAATAGAATATGCAATGTGAAATGATAGAGACGAATGAGAGATGATCAAATGATAGATCTGAAAGCGAGCAGATAAAAGTGTCTTAATCATCTTAATTCTTTCACTGGTGGTTTAACATGGGCAGGCTTTATAAAAAGCATGTTTGCAGGAAGATTATGATCTGAAAACATTCCTTAATGGATTCTATATCAGTAAAATTAACCCCAAATTTCAACAGCAATTTAAAAATCAAGCTGGAATATTGTGACCCAGTATTAAGAATGCAAAGAAGGTGGGGCCTGAAACCCTGACAAAAAGGGTTATACCAAAATAATCTGTGTAGAAGGGGAAAAAAAAGAAAGACAGTTTACTTTTAGCAGTAGTGAACTTAGGGCTCTCCAAAGCCTACAACTCTAAGTATTTGGATAAGAATGCTTTGTTCCAGGGGGATCCTCAGCATGGAGGAAAAATCATATTGGTCTTGGGTTCTGCTGACCATGAGATCAGTGATGATATCCAACCGGTTCGCGCGATCCGGTTCTTAAAATTAAAAAAATTTAGCGAACCGGTTGTTAGCACCCTTCCCTCTCGCGCTCTGCGGGGCGCTGGTGGGTTTCGCCCGGTCCCATGTGCCGCCACCGCTTTAGCGAGGCTGCTCCCTCCTCGGCTAGCGGCCACAGTTCGGATCTGGACCAGCACCTTGTGTTATCCGGCCCGCCAGTCTCCAGCTCTGCCGCCAAATTTGACAGCGGAGAGTGAGTTTCACAGCGGAGATTCTCCGCTGTGAGTCCCACTCTCCAGCTCCGCCGCCAAAATTGACAAGGGAGAGTCAATTTCACAGCAGAGATTCTACCCTGCCTTTCCCAGTGTCCCGCTCCGCCACCGAAATTGACAAGGGAGAGTCAATTTCATTGCGGAGAGTAGTCTGAAGTGCTGGCTGCTGGGGTGCAGTGTGTTGGGTGCTGTGTGCATGACGTGTGGCCCACTTTAACTAAATTAAATTTAAATGTGGCCCGCCATATGAAATGAGTTTGACACCCCTGTTTATGGTAATCTCTGGCCTGGCCCGATCAGTGCTGGCACATCCATGGCCCCCGCTGCTGTGTCTACAGCTTGCACTACTATACAGCACTTTAAAGCTGCCTCTGTTGTAAAAGGATCCTGACACCTCTGAGATTTAACAGCTGCGTTAGAGATGTATCTATTACATAGTTTCATAAATGTGTTTTTAATATTCAGAATAGGTTCTTAAATATCACCTGCCTTTATAGAACTGGTTCTTGGAAATTTGGGATATCATCACTGCATGACATGGATCTGCAAATGGAGAGGGCCAAATAAAGTCCTCCAGTAGTACTAATAGCCTCCTCATCTGGAAAGGATATTGACCATATACACGACAGGAGATCAAAGAGACAACTAAGTCTAATAAAATGGTAATAATAGGTGCCTTTAACTACCTGTATATCAACTGGTCAAATATCAGCCCATGTGACAAACTCTTCACAGCATAAGAACATATTTATGTAAAATACTAACATTAACTATCATTGTATTAAAGAAACTATTTGCATTCAAACTCATTCCATAGCTAGTACAGAAAATAAATTTCTGACCAGTTAGAAACAAATGAATCAGAAGACGTACTGCCTTGCTGTTGCGAGAGTACATGGTCCTACACATTCAAACTATTCCAAAGTAAGTAGAAATCGTCTACCAACCACATAGTCACAGATTCCAAGGCAACAAGGGGCCGTTGTGATCATCTAGTCTAACCTCTCAGATAACACAAGACATAGAATTTCCCAAAAATAATTTCTAGAGCATATCTTTTAAAAAAACTTCCAATCTCGATTTTAAAACCACCAGTGAGGGAGAATCCACCGTGACCATTGGTAAATTGTTTCAATAGTTAATTACTCTCATCATTACAAATTCACATCTTATTTTCCATCTGAATTTGTCTAGCTTTAAGTTCCTGCCACTGGATCATGCCATACCTTTGTCTACTAGATGAACCCAATACTAAATATTTGCTTTCCATGTAAATACTTGGACATGTAAAGATCTACAGTTAAGATTTCCATAGAGTTCTGTGCTGTGGTGCTATCTACAAGCATACCCAAAGAAGAATCTTCTCAAAACTGGATTTTCACAACTACTGTAATTTCAACCATATTTATTGCACTTCACTAAAAATGTTCATCCTTTATGTATGTGCAAAATATTCTAAACTCTTATAAAGTCTTAAATCTTTCTGATCTTTAGAAATAAATGCCATTTTTAAGTGTGCAATGTACAAGATAACTAGTATCTATTTTACAAACTGTTCAGTGTTAAATTGGACAAGGCCTCTGAGATGCATGTTCTCATCTTCAATTTCAGCCTGACTTCAACCCTGTTTAACAAGTGGGTGTAACCAAAATAAACAGTGATGAGACAACACAATGTGTTTGTCATTAGAGACTAACATACCAAGGTCTCATAACCTCTGCTCTTACATAATAGTCTGATTAGCAGCACCTTGCCATCTTGTCATGAACTATAAACCAATTACTAATTTGCAACATTTCAGGCAAAGAAATAGTTTAAACATCACTATAACAAAACAAACATATCAAAGTCATTAATGAAAATACTGAACAGTGCTGGGCCCCAAGAGAGACACATTCTGCAGTATGACAGCAAGCCACTGATATCTACTCTTTGAAAATAGCCCTGGAATCAGTTATACACCTATATTATAATGATTCAATTTAAACTTCATTTCCCCAGTTTATAAGAATGTCATATGGAACAGGGTCAAATGCCTTACTAAAGACTATATATATCCACTAGGTCAGTTAACTTATCAGAGAAGAAAACTAGTTTGGTTTGACATGATTTGTTCTTACTAAATCCATGTTGGCTACTACTCATCTCTTTATTATCCTTTGGGTTTGAATAAATTGATTGTTTACTAATTCATCTCAGAATCTTTCTGGGTATCAAAAATTAGGTTGACTTGTCTATAATTGCCCAGTCCTCCTTTTTGGAGATAGGTACTATATTTGCCCTTTTCTGTCCCTCAGGGACCTCACCCTCCATTAGTTCCTGAAGACAATTGCTAAAGATTCAGAGATTGCTTTGGCTAGTTTTTTTAAGAACTCTAGGATGAATTTCATCAGGCAATGTCAACTTACATATTTAACTTATCTAAATATTGTTTACACTTGCTCTTTCCCTATTTTGACCTGCGATCCTTCCAACTTTGTTAATAACTGTATTAAGTATCTGATCACAACTAACATTTTAATGAAGATGGACAAAAAACATTAAATACAAATACAAAATACTGCTTGTATTTTTCTTTGTTATTCAATGCACTCTTTTATACAGCCATGGACTAATTCAATTTCAGAATTCAAAAATTCCAAACTATGGGATCATGACATTGCAAAATTAACAAGAAAGGATTTCAATAAAATATCTATGCATGATGACAAATCAAAGCTTATTCAATAAATAAAAGTGACCCAGAAATTCAGATAGATACAGATCTTGTGAGCCTTTTAATAGATTTGTCAAGCCTCTGACTACAAATGGCAATGGGTGTGGCACAAGAACCTAAACCAATTACCTATATAGGTAGTCTGTAGGAATTGGGACTGTTCCACCCCACAATCAATTTGCTTAATTGAACAGTTTCATAACAGTATATTCACATTACATAATCTTAAAGGATTCCTCTGATTATAGTAGTGCAAGTGCAAGTGCAAGTGAATGTTGTTAGGATAAATAAGACTATCAAGAAAAAGGGGGGAAATGTATATCTGTTCCCAAGAAAAGAAACTTTATACTTCCCCCTAAACTATATGGGGTTGTCTTCAATCTACAGTATGATTATGGCAAAAGGGCAGGGGGTGGGGAGGAGGAGTGTTGTCCCCCATTGTTAGTTACTCTTATGATAGTGAAGGGTCAATTGGTAAGTTGCAAAGCAAAATTAACACAGAACATCTCGAATACAGCTAGTATATACCATTACAAAAAGCCTGGCATGTTTTTCAAAGCCTAGCCCTATAAAACAGCACCCATAAATCACCAAGGTTATCCCCAGCCCTGCCTACACCTTCCAGCTGGCACACTCTAGACGCGTTTACCTCAGATTTCCCCTGCATTCAAAGTCTGTTTTCCCCCATAGGATTTTAACTGGGATAGTGATAGAGAGAGAACGGAGATGGCTCAGGGTGCTAGAAAAAACAAGTGGTGGGTGCCTTGGGGGGAACGTGAAAACCCTTCTCTCACCTAACTGGAGTCCAGGGCAGGCTTGGGTGTCTCGCTCCCCCTAGCCCAAAATGGGGTGGAGGTAGGGAAAAAAGGACATGCTCTTACCGAGCTACCCAGGGCCGGGCCGGGCCGGGCCCTCCGCGGAAACAGCAGATCCCAAACCTCCCTCCCCTTGGCCTAACCGTGCCTGACGGCTCCCGGGAATAAGAGCCCACGTGGCGGGCCGGGGGGGGCCGCGCGGGTTAGCCCCGCTACGGGTCCGTCTGTCGGCCTCACCTTGTCCGAGTCGAGGTCGGGGTCGGCTTGGCAGAGGCGGAAGAGGAAGGACTTGGGGTCCCTGCACAGCGTCTGCCGGGTGGTGAGGAAGCAGGTGCCCCCCACGTTCAGCCGGACCCATTTACCGGGGACCCCGCCAGGGGAAGCCCCAGAGCTGCAACGACGGCAGGGCCCGCCCGGCCCCCCGAGGCCGAGGCCGAGCCCACCCAGCGAGGGAACCGGGAACTCGCAGTGATTCTCCGCCGCCATCCTCGCGTCCCCGCCGGAAAGGTCCCCCCGGCTATCGGCCCGCCGAGTCCGCTCGCGCGGACCGTAGCCTCCTAGCGGAAGTATCCGTTCGTAATACCGCTCCCCACGCCCTTCCTTCCGGAAGTGGTGAGGCGGGAATCCATCCTCAGGCCCCTGCCTGTGGCGGCCGGAAGTGCACCTCGCGGCTCAGCGATCCCCGGCCCCCCGACGCTCACAGCGCCCCCTCGGGCCCAGCCCACACGCTGTGCCCCTCCCCCCGAAAGCGTCCGGCGCATTTCTTTCCCCTCCGCCCACGGGGGAGGCCGCGTTCGTTCCCGTCCCGCCCGCTAGCCGCGCCCCGCCCCGCCCCGCCCCGCCCCTCGCTCGGGGGAGGCCGGGCCGGGCCCCCCCTCCCCAGTCCCGAGGGACGCGCGGCGCGGAAGAAGAGGCGGGACCCCGGCCGAGGACCCTACATGCTTTTATTACAAGACGATCGAGCATACGTGAGAATTCATCACCCAGGCCCAGCCGCGCGGCCGGCGGAGAACACACAGGCATTAAATTATAAGATATGATTAAATCATCGACCCATAGAAAATTTATATAATAAAGTCAGAGAAAGGTGAAAATATAGTTTACAATAATTATTCAGATTCAAGGCTGTACATCAATACATACAACACATGGCCCCGAACATGAATTCAATCCAAATAATTCATATATTAGAATTTAAATAACACAGACTGAACTAGAGGCCAACTCGAGCCAGCAAATAATCTTATAAGAATAAAAATACAAAATGTGTATCCTAATATCACTGCATTATTTGCTTCTGTTTTCGTAAGGTCTTTATTTTTTGCTTTGCCTGTACATCACAGTTACAGCTACAAACCAGGTAGAGATTATTACACACATTATAACTGACTGCCACCCACCTGAAAGACAGCTAACATCTATCAAAATTGATTATAGTTCCCCAGTTGGGTTTTTTATTAGACAGATACAGCAGTTGTGAGTTTTGCCACAATTAGTAGACTTTGCCATATCCAATCAAACTTAGTACAGAGGGCTTTTCAAACAGGAACTGTCCACATTAATTTTCACTCAGATAAACTTCACTAGTATGTGCTTCAGACAGTTTAAAAAAGGATTTTCTATTTTTAAGTTCACTGTTTACAGCTGTTTCCTCCAACACTGAGGAAACAAGTTATAGGGAAATGTAGGTTATGAGTTAGATTATAAATGTCCCCTCTTCGGTGAAAATAGACTGCTCTGGGTCAAAGAGAATTACTTACCTACAAACTGACTGAAGGGAGTATCTATAACTAGACAGTTTCTGGGCCATAAGGCATTGCAGGAGTGATTCATAGTTTGATTAGTAAAATATTGACCTAAAGACAAAATGGTAGAAGTATTCACCAAATGCTTCAAGAAATATAAATACCACACCTTTTGTACAACCATCAGTTCTGTTAAAACAGCAGCCATAAGAGGAAGAGGACTGTGTAGCACTCACAGCGCTTATTTTCAGCAAACTATACCTCCTTTCCCCAGCTAAGGCATTAATAATGAGTGTCCCCACACATAGCAGGGGCTGGGAATCTGGTGTAGACAGCACACTCTGCTTTGAAGGCAAAACAATCATTTTCATTCATTATGCAGTGATCTAGGGGTGTGTAAACTACAGTGCTGTTA
The DNA here is from genome assembly GCA_007922155.1 of Mesoclemmys tuberculata. NCBI lineage: Eukaryota > Metazoa > Chordata > Testudines > Chelidae > Mesoclemmys > Mesoclemmys tuberculata. The sequence continues at coordinate 31,897,457 of ML675626.1, read as the reverse complement.
ACCTCCAAAGAAAGTCTCAGTTTTCCAATCTTCCTCTGCAGGAAGGATGGGGACAATGAAGAGATCCAAAGCAGACTCACATAAAATGGAGATAAAAAACAGATTATATCTCACCTAGTTCATCTACCACAGGTCAGTGCCGTTACTCCCTATCACATGTTCTAGTGTTTAATTCCATCTAGTTTTAAAAAGTCCCAGGCCATGGAACTTTCTCCATTTGCTTTAGGAAACTACTCAGACTAACAGAGAATCTCATCATATATGGGAAGAATTACAGTGGATGTGCTCCAGGCAGGAGTGGGGGTGAAAGAATCATACTTTTATTATTTTAGTTACTGCCTTCTTTACAGACACTAATGTTTTTGAGTCAGTAGGACCAAAGTTGCCAAAATATTTATGTGGCCCTTCACAATAAGACTCCTTTCTTGAGCATGAATAGTAAAAATTTGGAAGGGGACAAGTGCAATATTGCCCATCCAGTCAGAGTTTTTCACTTCACACATGCACACACACTCATTTTCAGTGTGTCATCTAGGCCACGAGACATACCATACATCTTTTGTCTATATTATTTTAAAATTGGGGAAATTTATCAATTAAACTTGGATTGCCAGAGTCAACAAAACTAACAGGAGAAATTTTCTCTCTTCAGTTTGTCAGGGCTAAGTCCCCAGGATCCTTTGAAAGTACCAAATATGGAAGGTTTCATTAGAGTCCAACATACCGTCCCTCGTGATATTGCAAAAGCTGAAACATATATATACACTTTTATCCAGCCCCCAGGAAGTTTTTTCTGGAGCAGTATCTATCAGCATTCCTGCAGAGTTCAACAATGTTATGGGACAATGGCAATACTGCTAAGTTTATAAGATACCTTAGAGACTCCAACTCTGATAGTACAGCACATCTTAAGACTGTTGTGTTACACTGTTCGTGACAGACAATAGATCTCTAAACTACAAATGCTCGTGTAAGCTAGAACTTAACTGTCCTTAAAATAAACCCAGCCCAGAAAAGGGCATAGGAAATTAAGACAAAGGGCAATAAAGCAAACTCTCAGCCTGGCCAAGGAATCTTGAACATGCCTTTTTTTTTAAAAAAAAAAAGGTGTACAGAAGACGAGACTGGGTCAATATGCCAAGGGACAGGAAGGTGGGTTAAATATACTTTATAGCACCCATCCTCCTGCCTTTTCTTCAACAAGATTCCATTCAATGGAAAGTAAGCCCATCCCTAATGCTGAGTAGTCTTCTGGATTCAGAACTTCAAACTAAATGTCACTTTCTCCGTGGGTATAATTCAGATTCTCACAATCGTTCTGGAAATCTTGGTAACTGTATCTGGGAAAGGAGTGTGAATGAATCAATAAGCTCTGCTCTTGAAGATATTTGGGGCAAGGAGTGCAAAGAGGCTGCTAGTGATCAGCTACACTCTTCCCTCTGGAGACCACATGATCACAGTATGGGGACTGCTAAATGGCCTGCTGTCAGCCCTAGCTCAGGCTATTTACCATTTCTCTATGCACTCTCCTCCATGCATTCTCATGAACCCCTTAGTATGTACCTGCACAAGGCCCTCAACTGCTCCGTCCATGAGAACATCCCCATGCTGAGATATACCTATCCAATGCAGGAACCAGTCTACCATAGTACACAGCACCTCCTGATATGTCCCTAAGCAGACTTCAAACCATTAGTGAATGTCTTTGCCTTATCCTGCCCTAGTCTGAATCTTCCCACTACCATACCCCCATCCAACAGGCAAATAACTAGGAAAAGCCTCTCCCAGAATAGTTTTGGTCCCCTCCTAGAAGTGCAGTAACAAGAAGCAGCCTCTCTTAGCCTATTCTCTTCATTGGAGGGGAAACATGGGGGTGAGAAGGTTCACTTGACCTGCTCCTTCTCCAATAAAGCAGAGATTAAGGAAAGCACGCCTCTAACTCAGCTTATGCTCCCTTCTACGGCAAAGAGTCCTTACCTCAGTTGACGCTTGTGAATTACAGTTTGGACTGAATGGGTAACCTGAGAAAAAAGTGGAATGTGAAAAAACATTTTTTGGAAGCTTTGTGAGGTTTCACCTACTACAGAAGGTAGTGCTCAATATCGTAAATTGTTCTAGGTAAGAGTAATAGCCAAAACTACTCAACTTTTATCATGGGCCAAAACCCTACCTGGTGAGTGTGGCTGAATAATTAAGAACACAAATGTTCAGGGGAGAGGGAACTTAGTGCAGGAATCCACCTGGAGAAGTTTCCAACTGTAATACTGTCATTTTTTTAAAAAGTGAAGTACCCCAACTTTGCAGGCTTCTACATTTACTATCTACACAGCAGTGACTATTCACTCTTGCTGCCTTTCTCAAAAGACATTCTTTGGGTGAAAGTCAGGGCAAGGTTAGATATTATAGGGACAGTTTTAGAAAAAGCAGTGGCCAGACAGGAGGAAATATTTCTTAATGGCAAGAAGGGATTGCTAATCTATTTGATGTTACAGAAAATGTGGTTAGAGAAAGAATAGGAACATTTAATCAGCTGAAATGAACAGGTTGATGGAGGTTACTCTAGCCTATGTTCAAATTGGTGAAGTTAATGCTATACCCCATAAGTCACCACTTTGCAAAGTTGTGTTTTGCTTGTAGATGCTACACAAAGTAACAGCAGTGTATACATTTGAGCTCCACCATTAGCAAGCTCTTCTCCAGAAGGCAAGAATGGTACCTGCCTATAGCTCAGTGTTACAGGCTTGTAATCCAGAACCTGTTGCACTGCTTCAGAATTGAGACACAGGTGAAGGTTGATAGCTTTGGCACTAATAGGTACCCATTGCCACAAACTCAAAAAAAGCAATGGCAAGTTATCTTGGGTGTGACGTCAGCTATGCAGTTTATACAAGTGCAGGAGTCCTTTGTTACTCCAAGAACTTCATGGTAAGTGGTTTGTCTTTGAAATAGGGGTAAAGTCACTTTCAGTCCAACATATGATTTTAACAGGAGGAATATCCTCTACTTTTCCCTTCATGTGAGGAGCCTGTGAGGCACTGTACCCTTCCACCCCTAAAAAAACATGTTACTGAATTTGTGGTAGAGTACGTGTGTGGAATCTTTTACTACAAGATATAAGCCGTATACTGGTACATCTTTAAAAAGAATTCTGAGGAAACTAGCAACTTAATCAGATTCTCCTTTACAGATCTGAAAATACTTACATACTGAACTGTTCTCCAAGGCCAACCGTGCACCATTCTTAATGACATACAATAGGCCTCGTTAGGTGCATCTGGAAAATCTAGCATTGCTAGATTACTTCCATGCCGTTCAGACTAACTACAAAAATGGAATCCACCAATGACCCTGATGCTACAGCATGACAATCTTCCTTTGCGGGAGGTAAGTACTTTGTACAAAAACAATTCAAGTAGCAAAGAAGCAAAGATGAGAGACATTTCTGAAAATGGATGAATGAATAGGTGTGGTATTTATACTACTTAAAACATGTGGGAGGAATGTCTTTGTCCAGGCATGGATGGGTCTGTTCTTTCCAGGGGATCTGGTTACCCAGAAGCACAGATATATGAAAAATATTAGAGAAGTTATTTTTAACATGTACAAAGCGAAGTCTTTGTTATGTCACAGGAAATGTTTGACCGCAACAATTTAATTTGAAAAGGATGAAGCAGACCGATATGAAACAAACATTTTCATTTTATAGATATGACTAAAGTACCATACATTTTCTCCTTTGTATCAACATTTTCATTTGAACTTTCAACTCTTCAGATTAGTGTATAAACCTATTATATTTGAATCATTTAAAATATTTTCAGAATTGCTAAAAGGTCTGCAAGTTGTTTGGCCAATGACCAGGACAAGAATATTTGTACATCTCATTATACAAAGAGACAAATCAAGTCATCAATCGTACATCAAAGTTTTCACTCTTCCTTCTCTACCCAAGTAAATAGGTTGGCCCCGCTAAAATGCATAATACATGCACACCCTGGAAAGAAAGCTACTTGCCCTCATCTCCTGAAAAGGTGAAGAGTCTATTTACTACCTCAATAGTAACATTTTATACTAACTAGTTAATTTTTTTCAGTTAGTATTAATTAAAAGCATGCTGGTAAATTTATTGTCCCTTGATTAAACATGTAAATGCATCAAATTAAAATTCCATGTTTAAAACCTTATGAACTTCAAAAGCCAAAATTTCAATTTTAGAAAATTTTCAGTGCCACGTTCAGCATTTTACTTTCTTACAACCTGCATCATCGGAGTCTGTCTGCCAGACACATACATCTGATTTACTCACATAATTATAATAAGTACCACGGAAATCCTGCAACCAGAACTATATCAGGAGTTATGCAAGGGTGCAACCGACCTGACTGCAAATGCCAGATACCAGTAAGCAAAGAAAAAAAAAAAGAAGTAAAAAGAGAGGAGGTGCTGGTTACACCTCAGCAGAGGCATTTAAAAGCTCCCTGATGAAATACAGTTTAATGATACTCTGAAAGTCACAGAAATAATCCCAGCCCCATAAAGTGCAGGACCGGTACATGATCTAGGGTGTGTGCGTGTAGATCGGTTTTAACTGATCTTAAGTGAAGCTGGTAAGGCAAGGTCTATCCACTAGTTTGCAGCAGAAATTGAGCTGAAGTGCACAAAAGCAAGATCTTCACTGCAACGATATGCATGTGGAAGCCTCAACAGAAGCACAAAGAGCAAGCAAAGCGACCCTGAATTCCATTTATGTTTGTTGTTTTAAAAAAAAAAATTTCAGACATATGCTTCCCCTTGAGATGGATAATAGATGGGTTGGGAAGATTCCTCTGATTGGCTGCACATGGAGTTCTAGCAGCAAGTAGGGAGACTGGGACATTTTGGATGAGCTTTACTATTTAGCAGCATTCTGATGGTATCTGTGCCGCCAAACTTCATGTATCTTTTTGCACCATTTATGAGCATTCCCACTTGGGTCCATCAGGTAATATGTCCTGTTAGGCTACAAGTAAATAACAGTTTAATGACTATTTCAACAACAGGTAAGACAAGAAACAGAAAAGCAATAAATATCCTACTACCAGCAGGAAAACTAATTCAGAATCAAATGATCAAAATATATGTTCAGGAACATATTAATTAACCTTACTTGTAATAATTCAGCAATATACTTTATTTCTGGAGAACTTTACAGCTGGTAGATGTTTTTCCATTTAAAATATGTAGACTGATTAACAGATACAGTAACTCATTGGCACAGTGAGTTGCCATATGCAAGAGTGCTTTGACTCAATTTTGTAGAGACTAATATGAAAATCAAACTCTTGAAGCATTTCTTTCTAGACCACACAATCCATTTAAAGTTTATATTTGTTAAAAAAAAAAACAAACCCCATGATTCAATCCCCTTTTCCTAAAAACATACTAATACCAGCAGCCTAGCATTCATGAGTAACAGTACAAATCTTTGTTAATACACAAGCAATGACAACATTTCTATAAACAAGAAGTTTCAAATTAATTTCTAATAATTTATCAATAAATATTGATTAAAATTATTTTAAGACTTTGGGGGAAAACCCTCAAGATAGTCACTTACTGTATGAACAAAAAAGGTCTTAAAATTCTTGGCTTCTGGTCGCAGCTCTAGTGACCATGGAATTTCTCCTTTCAGAACTTTGTTGACAGGATCCACATAATACAAATGGGGCCCTTCAGTGAGCAGTAATTGGCGCCGACGAGCAAATAATCCCTGACAAGGAGAACAGTAGCAAGAACACAAAGTATATCAAGGCAAAGGAAGAACTGCATATTACTAGTAGATCTATTCTCTCAGAGCTTTGTGGGTGTATTTTTCTTACTTTTGTGCCCTACAGCCCTCTTTACGCACAGTGACATCAGTAGGCTTTAGCACTTGCTTATATACTTTCCTGAATCACAGCCCTTAATGAAGACCAGGGAACAACTGCCTTCAGTATTCTATTTATCTTATCAGGAATTTGTCAAATCTTTTGTGTGTACCGTCAGGCAGCACAATCACTGTACAATTTATGCATTCTAGTCTTTGTGGTCACTGAAAAAAACTACTTTTTTTAAATAGATGGATAAGGTAGTATGGGATTCTGATTCTCTCAGGGCATCATTATGGGAGCAGATTTAATACATGTTGGCTAATTTCAGAGATGAACTTCTAGTAAGTTTCTAAACAGTTTCAAAATGTTGGAACATAAGAATGGCCCACTGGATCAGACCAATGGTTCACCCAAATATCCTGTCTCTGACAGTGGTCAGTGCTAGATGCTTCTGGCAGTTGGAAATTTAGGGACACACGGAGCATGGGGTTGCACCCCTGACAAACTTGGCTAATAGCCATCGACGTACCTATCCTCCACAGATCTAATTATTTTTTTAACCAATTTATACTTTTGGCCTTCACAACATGCCCTGATAACAGGTTCCACAAGTTGACTGTGTTGTGTGAACTACTTCCTTTTGTTTTAAACTTGCCGCCTATTAATTTCATCGGGTGATCCCCTGGTTCTTGTGTTATGTGAAAGGATAAACAACAACACTTCCCTATTCATAAGATAAAGATTTTGTCATGGTTATTTTTTAGTAAAAGTTACGGACTGGTCGCGAGCAATAAACAAAAATTCATGGAAGTCCATGACTCGTGTGACTTTTACTAAAAATAACCCTGACAAAATGGGTACGACTGAAGTCCAAATTTCCTCTATCATTTTGTTGCCCAGACAAAGTGGTGAAGTAATACCTTTTGTTGCCCAGTTTATTGAGATCTCTTAACTCTCTACAGTAAGCTTTGGTCTTAGCTATCTTGAGTAATTTTGTATCATCTGCAAGTTTTGCCACCTTACTATTTACCCCTTTTCCAGGTCATTAAGAGTATGTTGAACAGCACTGGTCCCAGTACAGATCCCTGGGTGACCCTGCTATTTACTCCTCTACATTGTGAAAATTGAGCATTTATTCCTACCTTTTGTTCCCTATCTTTTAACCAGTTACTGATTTATGAGAGGACTTCCCCCCCCCATCCCGACTGCTTAGTTTGCTTAAGAACCTTTGGTGAGGGACCTTGTAAAAAGGTTCTGCAAGTCCAAATACACTATATCAGCTGGATCACCCTAGTCCAACTGCTTGCTGATTCCCTCAAAGACTTAACAGATTTGTGAGGCATGATTTCCCTTTACAAAAGCCATGTTGACTCGTCCCCAACATATGTGTTCATCTGTGTGTGAGAATTCTGTTCTTTAATTATAGTTTCAACCAATTTGCCTGGTACTGAAGTTAGGTTTACCAGTCTGTAATTGCCAGGATCACCTTCTAGAAAAAATTCAGTGTTACATTACTTTCCCTTGTTTGGTCTGTGGTTTTTATATTATACACAAATGTACACATGCCTGCATGTGCTTTTAAACCAACATACTTGGAAGGTAATACCTACAAGAGACTTGTATGTGTGCGCAACTGTAGCAGTTTCTTTGTGGGACTGGGACTAAGTCCTGAACAAGTTAATAAAAACGTTTTAAAGTAAGTTAAAAAATGACTCCAGACTAAAACAACTTCATTAACTTTACATAAAAATTTTGTCCGTTCCTCACCTGTTCCTCCTCGTCTGCTCTCTTCCCCTACATCACACGTAACTTGCATTGTAAGTAATTTGGGCAGGGACTGAGGCTGTCTTTGAAGCTCACATAGCACTGTATAAATAATTTCTGCTTCTTGACTGCATCTCAGTACATTTCTGCTGTAGTGTCAATATAACCAGCATTTTAAATAGTCAACCTCATCTACCAAAGTTCCAACATAACTTTTAGAAATAAAACAGCTGGGTTATATAGACCTTGTAGCAGAGCAACATCCTTTTCAGGGATTTTCGCTCTGTGAAGTGAACAATCGAAACAACGGACTTCTGAAGAGAAAAATGCAGTGTGACAGGTAAGCAGATATGACTGGGATGAAGACACCTGCATTTGTAGGCAGCAGACCATGACAACTAACTGGGGCCAGCTAAGTGACAATAGCCTTAAATTAAAAATACTTAAGTAACTTATCTTAATGCCACCTCTGCCTTCCTCTACAGAGTAGATTTAAGTCAGATGTAGAAGAAAAGGAAGGGAAGTGGAGTTGCTCTTAGAATGACAATTTGTTTCATTCTACCTCAGAAGGATTAAAAACTACATTTAGAACAATAACAACCTGTATTCTAGATTCAAACATTAGCGGCCCCCCACACACAAGAAACATTCCTATCAACAACTGAAAACTGAGTGGTATGCTGAACTAATCAGATTGATAAAGGAGGACAAAAGTCATTTCCATTGACAGCTGATTACAAACTGGAAGCACCACTAGCTAATCTGACTTCAGCTTTCATTCAACCAAGCGTGTACCAAAATTTTTTTAAAATATGGGAGGATATTAAATTTGTGAAAAGCTGTTTGCTAGGAAATGTTATGACATCTTTTATAAAGGAACAATAGATTTGAGACAGAGCTAACAAACCTATACAAATCAGGGACAGGTTCCTTAAAAATATAGCTCTCAGAGGTGCAACTGTGAAAGAACAATGACATTTTACCTCTTGTTGGAAGGGATGATGAGACTTACCTTTCTTTTGTCTACTGGACCCATTTTTAGTATTAAGTTGTTTTCTACAAACTGGTGCCTAACAAGAAAAAAGAATGAATTATTGTCATTACAGAAGCACTTCTTCCCCACAAAATGTAACCACTATTACCCTAGTTATTGTATTTTTTCTTTCAAATCTTAGATATTTCTAAAAGATCCGTTGCCCTGGAATCTTTAGAGTCCCAATTTCTCTCTAAAGGTCTCCCTCTTTTTTCCATGAACCATGCACATGATGTTAAATACTAGATGAATTTCAACCTCTTCTTCCCTACTAGATATCAGTATAATTTATTTGCAACTTAATTCCCATTGTGACTGAAGACTGATGGGTTGCACCTAAGTGTTACTGATGGTATAATCTGAAGACAGTGGGGCTATGTTGGTGTAACAGCTTAATTTGGCTTGAAGAGATTCTATTGTTGGTGCTCATATATGAGAAGCAAGAACTGTGCTGTTTTTCAGAGCCCAGACTGATTTTACAGGAGTAGCAGACAGAAAAAGCTTCTCTTTACTTGTGAGCCAAGTACATTTGATATGGAGTCATGGAGAGAACACACATCCGTCCCCCATCCCTAGCCCCCCAAAAAGTCACAGATCAACCATTTAAAACGTTTTACCATGGATTTCCACCAGCTTGTTTTGCCAGTAGTAGCCTCTTCTCATCTTCAGAAAACTGCAAGTCCAACTCAAAGGAATTATTGTCAAGATCATGAATGTATTGTTCTATGTTGTTGCCTGATGTTTGTGGATGACTCATCTCTGGGGCAGATAGTGAATGGGAGGATGCTGAACCAGAAACTTGCATGCAACCAAATTGACTCAGGAGATTGTCGTACTAAAGATGGAAAAATTATTAAAACAAATTTTGCAGTCATTTGGTTTTTAATAAAAAGCTATATTCAACATTTTTATATAAAACAGTTACATTGCTTTTAACTCTAAAGTTTTACTGATTTGCCAAAATGACATGCTCTAAAAAAAAATAAAACCAAAAAATTACTTGGTTTGTAACAGGGAATACATCTTCACATGAAGTTGAATTAAAGATACTAGTATGGTAAGCAAACGTGCAACAAATTGGGTAACTTATTGCTTGTGTGTACACATGACAAAAAGCCAGCCATGTTTCAACATTATTCAAAATGGAATTAAAAACCAGGTCGACAGGCTATGTATTTAAAAGCAGTGGAACTTTAATTTTAGGAATGTCACTAAGAATGTCACCAGACTCTTTTATTGTCTTTCCCACCTCTAGCTTTTATGATTGTGTTCTGTTGTCATGATCCAACACAAATAGTGTTTAACTCTTGTATAGTTTTTCATCCATAGATCTCAAAGCACTTTACCAAGGAGGGTAAATAGGAGGTTATCCAGTTAAGTTTTGATTTGTCTTCAGTAATGACACTTTCATAAACTAGAACTATTGCATAGCCAAACAAATCTTATTAGGAATTGTCATTTGCCAGTTTCATCCCACTACTTCTAGTTATTTGGTTTTATTATTTGTTAAGCAGCATGCACCTTAAGATATGAGCTAAGAGCACCCCTTAAGAAGTGTAACAAGAAGTATCCTCCCTTGCATACTCTGGAACTCCAGGAGGCACAAAGGGTAGAACCCACAACATTACTTAGATACCAACACCCAACTTTAGGTACCTAAATCCCATTTTAGGTGCCTAAGTCCCCCACTGGGATCCACAAAACTCCCACTGAATTCTGTAGGTGTTTAAACTCACTCAGCACCTAAGTTTGTGCCTCTGGGAATGTGCACTGCTGCTTCACTCTAGGCATCTGGACACCTAAGAGGAAGACAAGCATACAGATGCCTATCTTGCCCAATTTGATAGCCACACTCAGAGGGTACCATTGGATCGGGACCCCTTTAAAAACAAAAAAAAAAAAAACCAAGGCGGTAGTGGTGCTGCCGCCACTGCCCATCTCGTAACTTTTAGCCCAATGGTTACAGCACTTTCCAGGGATCAATTCCCTTCTCTGCCAGAGATGGAGAAAGGATTTAAACAGGGTCTCCCACTATGTTAGGAGTGCACTCTAACCACTGAATATGGGACATTATTGAGGTGGGGCTCTCAAGTCTCTCTTGTTGAAGCTTTGCCACTGTGGATAAAAGAATGATTGGAGCAGAGGGACATGAGCCAGGGTCTCCTGACCCCTAGGTAAGTGCTCTAACCACTAGACCATAGAGCCATTCCTCCTCTCTCTCTAGCCCAAACACACTCTCTTTACCCTCAGTGAACATCTTAAACAGGAGAGACTGAGGGACTCTAACCAAGGGGCTGAAAGTTTAAAGATTGGCAGGTACTGGTGCCACTGCCTAATGGCTGGTGGCAGTGGTTGCAGGGAGTAAGGCAGGTGCCTAACTCATTCTCGCAAGAACCTACACAGGTGCCTAAACCAGGAGACTGATTCATGTTTATGGATCTCTAGCAGATCTAGGTGCCTCCCTGCCGCTGGATTAATTGCCTGTTTCTGACAAAGGGATGGGATTTAGAACAACAGATGTTGTTGTGGTTAGATAAGGCAGGGAGCCACCTAGCGTGCTTGCTTTTGCTGACTGCATTTTAAGGTGCCTGTCTCTCCCTGTTTACTGTATAAGGAATTTAGGACCCTAACTCTGCTTTGCGGCTCAGTGTGGTTTCTGTGATTTTCTAAGAGCCCAATAGCTAGCCAACATCATGCTCAGTATTGCAATATCTAAGCCCCTTTGTGGATCTCATCTAGGTCTCCTGAGGCTCCTGCCGTGCAGTGTCCACACTGCTCCTCACACAGGAGAGGCCATAACAGGCACATTTGAGCCTGTAATTTCAATCTAATCTGCTTTCAGCAAACATCAGACACCTTCTACTAGTAAAAAAATCAGAAGTTCCAAGAGCAGGGCCTATAGTGAGAAAGCTTTGAAAGGAATTCAGATGATGCAGTGGAACAATCAATAACTTCTGTTTGGAGACTCAGAAGGAACAAGGAGACTAGGACATCAACAGCTCAGAAATAAAGTGCCCCACTGTAGCAAAGTGCTGAGGCCTTCCCCAGAGCCTGGGCCACAGGAAGGGTCATTCTGCCCCTGCTGGACAGAACCCGGCCCTGCAGGCCAAGCTGCCTGGAAGCAGAGGGGTGGAGCCAGGGCCAGGGTTGGAAGTATAAAAGACAGGCCCAGCAGCTCAATCAAGGGGAAGCCGCCACCAGAGGCAGAGGTGTCTTCCCCAAGGCGGTGGACTAGGCCTGACCCAGGCCCTGCAGCTGTTTGGTGCAACCACCCTGCCGACCAGAGCCTCCAAAGCCTGCCTGAACTGCCGGGCCTGAGTGACTGGAGGGGGCTACCGAGCCCTGGGAGCAGCTACCCAAGCTTGTTGGGTGGGAGAAACCCCTGGAGGTCGGCCCTGACGTGGAAGAGCTGCCTGGCATGGAGGACCCACTGGCGTGAACTGAACCTTGTGGACCGGAGGAACCCCTGGGCCCTGTGACCTGGAGGAACTACCTTCCACAGACAACCCTGAGGCGTTTCCAGACCTGCCGCTGGTTGATGGTGAGGGACTTACTGGATGCCTGCTCACCGCCTCCCCCAGCAACCCGGAGGTGGCTATGTGGCTGCAGGTACCCGGTGATTGGGTGGGAGGAAGTAGCCCGGGGATGGCCAACTAGTAAGTGGCTGAGTCGGGGCAAACCCCCCCCCCAATCAGCGTGTTGTGGCTAGAGCCCTGCTGGCACAGTGGCAAAGCAGGCCCTGGGCTGGGACGCAGTGGAGTTGGGTGGGCCTCCGTCCCCCTCCCTAACCACTCCGGAAGTGCTTGGCATCCTCTACACTGCTGGCCAGAGGACCCCGAGATTTGCCAGCTCTGACTGACTAAAGCTGGGGGCTATGGACCACTAGACCTGCCCTGCCCGCTTGATGGCCATAGGCGATGGACTCCTTCACCAGCCCTGCCCAGCTTGAGGGCTGTAGATTGTACCTGCCCTGCCTACTTGAGGACCAGAGCAACAGACTGCTCATCTGCCCCGCACCACGTGGGGACCCGAAGCACCAGACTATTCACCCCACCCTGCCCTGTTTGAGGGCTGGGGGCCATAAGATCCTGGTACTGTCCAGCCTCACTTGTGAGCTGGGGGCTAAAGACTCTGTTGCCTGCCCCGCCCTGTCTGAGGGTCAGGGCAATACAAAATTGGCCTACCCCACTTGCTGGAAGGCCAGGGAGCCACAGACCCCTTACCAGCCCTGCCCTACAGGAGGGCCAGGGGGCTATCGACTGCCGGGGAAGCCCACCCCACATAGGGGCTGGGGCTACAGACTCACAGAGGGAGCTTATTCCCCTTGACAAAGGTGCTGTGGCCTTCCTCGGAACCTGGGCACGAGGAAGGGTTGCGACGCCACTGGCTGGACCGTGCCACCAGTCTACACCCACCCCTTCAACACCATAAACCTCTCGAGAGACAAGGTAGGAAAGATATCTTTTACTGGACAAACTTCTGTTGGGGAGAGAGACAAGCTTTCGAGCTACACAGAGCCCAGACCTGAGGAAGAGCTCTATGTAGCTCAAAAACTTGTCTCTCATCAACAGAGGTTGGTCCAATAAGAGATATTACCTCACCTACCTTGTCTCTTTCATAGCCTTGGGCCAATACAGCTACAATATCACTGCATAAACCTCTCAAGTAAGACTGATGTGCTCTTTTTGATTACTAACTCCTCACTAAGGCCTTATTTGCACTACAGAGTTTTGTCAGGTGCGCATACTACAATGCTTCTTCTGCCACCAAAACTCTCCTGCTTTGCCAACAAAATAAAACCACCTCCCCAAGAGGCACAGAGCTCTTTGTGGCAGTTATATCAACAAAGTGTCAGTGTAGACACTCTGCTTCATTATGTCACCATAAATGGCCTCCAGGAGTTGTCACAGGAATTTAGATACCTATGATCAGATTTCTCATAGACTCATAG